>APFE030778492.1:0-31120 GCA_000404065.3 Pinus taeda | reverse complement strand
AGGAGCAACATGATGCTTCTAATGAGGGGAAGAAGAAGCAGAAAGGGAGAAAAGATAAAAATATGGAAACCATGGCACGTCAGCACAAAGATCCCAGCAACCACTACAACATTGACATCCATAAAGAGGAGAAATGATGGAAGATTCATTCAGAGCTTGACCCAAAGAACAAAAAGAAATGCAATAAGAAGATGAATCTCATGGAAACTGATTCAAGCAACCAAGTTGAGAGCATCTTAGACATGGATGACAAGGTCCTTTGTACATCAATGAATAAGGAGGTGAATCTGAGTAGCCTTTAGCAACATGAAGAGAAAGAAATGACCAAACTCTTCCATATAAATATACAAGTCAAGAAGGCAAAGGTTGATGCTCTATTTGACTCAGGATCGCAGGAAAATATCATTACAATAGAGTTGGTTGAGAAATTAGGATTGGAAGTTCATGATCATCCAAGCCTATATCAACTGAAATGGCTAACTAATAATGCAGAGCTTAAGGTAACAAAACATTGAAAAATTAGATTTTTCATCAGTGTTGATTTTATTGATGAAGTAGAACTAGATGTGGTTCCCTTTGATGTATTGATGTATGTGGAGTCATGTTTGGGAGTCCCTATATGTACATGTGAGATGAAATATTCATATAGAGAACCGACCAGTATTGGCTCGTCAAGGATTGAAAATTGTTCACCATCAATGCGCACAAATGCAAGTCAAAAATTCCGGTGGTAAGTCCCAACCATGCCAAGAATTTGATCATTTCCTCCAAGAAGTATGTTTTGTTGTTTTTAAGAGAAAACCATCTATATAAGAATCAGTAATAGGAAAGGCATCCCTAGAGGGGTGTAAAAATAAACAGAAAAAACAAGTGGGAGAGTTGTTACAGGCATATAAGGATGTGTTTCGAGAGCCTAAAGGGTTACCACCTAAGAGGGAAGTGGACCATGAGATCCAAATAATGTTAGACTCCCCATTGCCAAACATTTGGTTGTATAGGTAGTTCATTATAAAATCAAGTGAGGTGAAGAAAATGTTGCAGCATCTATGTGCCAAAGAACACCACCGATTCTTCGTGGTGTTGTATTCAACCAAGTACATCACCATGTGGGTCACCCATCATCCTTGTCCCAAAAAAAGATTGGCCTTGGAAGATGTGTATAGATTACAGGGTGTTGAACAATTTCATGCACAATCATAGGTACCCCCTACCTAGGATAGATAATTTGTTGGATCAGTTACAGCAAGCCAAATACTTCACCAAGCTAGACTTAGAGTCTAGATATCACCTGGTTCGAGTCGGAGAAGAAGATATCTGGAAAATCACCTTCAAAACCAGGAAAGGTTTGTATGAGTGGTTATTCATGCCATTTGGTATATGTAATGCACCATCTAGTTTATGAGATTAATGAATGATGTATTGTTCCATTTTAAATATTCATTTGTTATTGTCTATTTGGATGATATACTGGTATACAATGCTACCTAGGAGGAGCACATATCACATTTGGCGTAGGTTCTAGAGACATTAAAGAAGCACAAACTGCTAGCAAATATCAAGAAGTGTGAGTTTGCAAAGTAGTCTTTGGTGTATCTGGGGTATCCAATAGGTGGAGGAGAGATGAAGATATAAGATCCTGCCAAGATGAAGGCCATCATGAAATGGTTGGTGCCTACTAATGTTTTTGAGGTAAAGAGTTTCATTGAGGCAGCACAATACCTGAGGAAATTCATAGCCTTGTTTAGAACTAGAACTACAAGATAGGGGCAGCATAACCTTTGGCAGATTGGGTTGAAAGGACAACTTCCAAGCAAAGCTAAATGGTACATTAGAGAGAAGGTGGAGGAAAGAAAAAAATTGCCTCATCTAGTAGAATATTTTGGGGACCAAAAGTCTCCAAAATGGGGAGATTTAATCTGGATTAGATCATTATATTCTTTGTCATCCATATTGATGCTTTCAAAGTGGAAAAAATGGAGGAAGTAGCGCTTAGGACCATTTTTAACGGAGAGACCATGTTTGGCAAATTGGGGTCTAAAACCTTCTGGGAGTATTTTGAAGCATCAAATGAAATTTTCGGTTGGTGGGGGGAGGGGGGATTTGTTTATTTAGTGCTTCACATTTTTTTCCTATTCTACAAACAAATACTTTTCCAATGGCACAATAATCACACCAATCAGATTATGTATACGAAAGTTATGTCACTCAGAAGTTGACCTTCCTATTTTCACCACCATAATTCGAAAGGATTCCACGCCAAGCCCTATTATTCATGGAATTGTGGCTATCCATGTCATTATGATGTAGAAGACTCTAGAAGAATCTATATTTTATATCTGGTTAAGATTTTATGTAGTCAAACCTAACCATTAGAAGGTTGTCCAGTTGTGTTATAACCAGGCCACAAGGAGGAAAAGGGATTCAATTCTTTTGAGTGCATTGGTTTCATAGCTAAGAAAAAATATCCAATAGGGATATGAGATAGAGAGGATTTGTACCTTGTAGTAGCGCATAGGCCACATGCCATACTTCTTTATACTCACAGAAATTTTCTATTCAGAGAAAGAGAGCATAGCGACCTAACCTTCCAGCTGGGATTTCCTCCCGAAAGGGTTTCCCAGGTCATATCTTGTGTCAAATGTGTGTGAGATTTTATTTTGTTGTTCTCTATTTTCTGCATAATTTCAATTTGCATTCATACACTATTAATGGTAATTTACAGATCCAGGAATCTAAAGGAAATAAAATTTTAATAGTGTGGAATTTTAGATTTTAATTATAATTCTATTAGACTTATTGTAACTAACTATCCAGTGGAATATCCACATAGACTACGGATCAGCATACCACACATTCCACCAAAAAACTTCACACATTTTATTTAATACCTTCCCAAAAAAATTATTTATTGATCATATTGTATGTCTTCAAGAACCCTAAATTTCTTGTAATTCTTAAAGGACCTGTTATTTGAGTTGAGAATTCTTACATAAGTATAAGTGATCTTGATACATAACAAATAATTTTACTGCATCTGGGTTCTCTTGTAGTTGTTAAATTGTCTTGCAAATCTTCTCACCTTTCTCCCATTCTATCCTTGATTCTTCCACCTAGTCAAATTGTGGAACAAAAATTGTGCAGTGTAAACCATTTATGTCTTACTCTTTCCTTTGGAGTGCATCAGCCACAATATTTTTTTTTCCCTTTTTGTAGATAATTTCAATGTTAATCCAACATATTTCTCACCCATTTTTGTTTTTATTTTAAATATAGCCTTTGCTCAAATAAATACTTCATATTATCATGATCTATTTTTACTTTGAAGTGTCTTCCTATTAGGTATGAACATCATTTCTTAATTACATGTAACACGCCCCTTCCCACTTTTACCTGCTTTTACAAGCCCTCTGGGTAAATGTGAAGCAGAGTGCTACCATGACATGACCCGAACTCAAGGTTCCAATTATGTAAGTGGGGCCGACAAACTGACAACTTTATTGACATCTCTCAAAGACCACAAACCACTCAAAAGGCTGAAAACTACCCCAGGTGATCAATCCTTAAGTTGGAACCCTTTTCCAATGTCCTAACACCCCAATCTCATGCACAACAAGGAAAGAGTGGGGTTATAGGCCTCCAACTACACACATAGGCTTACTTCCATGTGGGTATGACCTAATTTCCCCCATTATGTGTCACTGGTCCCGAGATCTGAGGAACTTTTCCAAGATAGCCTCCAAACAATTGTTCATAACTTCATGTACCTTTCCAGAATCGTATTTGACATAGCAAAAATGTTAAACCTTCGAACTTGAATCAAAAACTTGACCTAAGCTGCCTAAATCACACTAGACTTTTCATCAAACATATGGTAAACATGTAAGCTACTGGTCATGAATGCATATCTAATTATAAATCTTTGAGCTTCATATGAAAATCATCGATAAGGTCTAATTCCCCCTCAAGCAATTGCAAAAACACTTGTTAGCCCATGCATTCATCAACCATTCAATTACTTATCAAATCATGAACAAGAGCTAAGCTAGAGCACATCATAGAACCATGCTTATAACCAACACATAACCAAAATATTAACCATGACAACATATCCATCCAATCAACATAATAACAAGTACAAGTGCTCGTATATAATAATAGGAAAATAGCTCTTATTAAAATATGCAAAAGCTAACCAAGTTAGGGACTTCCATGTACTACCCAACCATAGATTGATCTAAACCAAATATTTCTTTCATTGAATCAGCCCCATGCCATATTCCAGGCGTGAATGTGAAATCCCATGGGATAAACTAAGACATAATCAACTAGTGACTCTAGAGGTTAAACCACCTCCACCCTCAAACTACTGTGATCTCACCTAAACCAGTCCCAAGATCACAAACCAAACCAAACCTAAACCTTGAGGAATTTTTTTTTATCTTTGCCCACTTATCAAGGGCATCCCGGAGAAAACCATCTCCAACCCCAACCTTTGGTAATTTTCCTGAGACCACCTCACATGGTTCCCAAACCTTTTGGCAAACCAAATATCAACCGAGAATAAATCTCATCACACCATCGCTATCTAGGAAATGGTAAGGCAAAGTTGAAACCATTGTCAAACCAGGAAAAACTCATGCCAATGATAACAAATGAACCAAATAAATAAATGCATGAACCATGCATTCACATCTCAGCTAGGAAATCACACATGCAACCTATTATCTGTAAAATCCTTCTATTGAAGTTGTTGATCCAACCTTCTCCTTGCTCTCCTTTGATTTTCCTTCCTTTGCTTGCTCGCTTGCTTTCTTGCTTTCTTTCTCTTCTTGAAGCTCTTTATCTCTCTAACATTATTCTCAAGCATAAAATGACAAAAGCTAAACCAGCAAAAGTATTGAATTGTTTCTCTAATGCCTTTTTATTATTGATGTATCCTTTTTCTTCATTTCCTTCATTTTTCCTCTAATTTCATTAGCATTCAAATATGTGTCTCTTCACCTTCCTTTTCTCCTATTTTTCTTATTTCTCATAATTAAATGCCAATTATCACCTCTTTTTCCTTTACCAATTCCTTTTCCAAATTCCATAGCCATAAATGAACCGAAAGTGATGCCCACTAAAGTGCTTTCCAGACATTCAACTTGGAATATGTGTCCCATGAACTTTGTCTTATATTTATTGCCCTTTATTACATGAAATTTAACCTAGGGTTGTTAGAAACCCCTTCCCCTTAAGGGAACATCATCCTCATTGTTCTATAACACCTATGACCAGCAAACCACTAAAAAAAAACATACTGCCCATGAAGCTTTATAAAATAGATCGATACAATATTTACAATAAAATCTTGTTGAAAGCAAAACAAACATACCACTTATTGGAGATTTATAACCCAACTCATTGAGGTATTTACAACCACACACACACACACACATATACCAAAAAATTGTTTGCTTGAACCAGCAAATAATGAAGGATACAAACCCCGCATCTTATCAACCATCTCCCATGTAGCTTCATTAGGCCCAAAGTGCTTCCACTACACTTTAACTTACTCAATTGCTCCGTTATGGGGCATGAGTTGTTTCCACTGCAATATGCATTGAGGTTATGGCTGAAATTATCCATCTGGTTCTACCTATAATACAAACCAATCAATCACATGATCAACATCTTGCACATATCTCTTAAGCAATGAAACATGAACAGCATGGAATTTCATTGTTGGTAGTAGTACAAATTTGTAGGCCACTAGTCCAATCCTCTCCAGGATCTCAAAAGGCCTATAATATTGAGGTGCCAACTTCGCAAATGACCCAAAGGAGCTCCTCTTGGGCTTGATGTGCAAGTACACATGCTCCCTAACCTGGAACTCCTTAAATTCCCTGTGTTTATCTAGATAGCTCTTAATTCTTATCCTGTGTTGCCTTCAAAATCCTCTTAATAACCTCCATTTCCTATTCCATCTCTGCCAACATGTTTGGTCCAATCATCACCCTATTAACTAGATCACTTTAGTTGATGGGAGTATTACAACTCCACTCATAGAGAGCCTCAAATGAACTAATCTTCAAGGACTCGTGATACCCATTATGATAAGCAAACTCTACCAGTGGAAGATACTCCTCACACTTCCTCTAAAGATGCATGGCATACATCCTCAACATGTCCTCATGTGTTATGTTCACCCTCTCTGTCTAAACGTTTGTCTACGTATGATAAGTTGTACTGAAATCCAACTCTATCCCCAAACCTGCAAACAAATCCTTCCAAAACTTGGAAGTGAACTTGGCATCTCTTTTAGATATGATCTTCCTAGGAAAACCATGCAATGTCACTATCTCCCTCATGAAGATATGAGTTACCTCACTAGTTGAATTCGTAGACTTAACTACAATGAAGTGAGATACCTTACTTAACCTTTACAACAACAATAATGATGGAATCATGCTACTTTTATGTCTTAGGAAAACCATTAGTGAACTCCATGGAAATGACCTCCCATTTCCACTCTAGAATCGGAACTGGTTATAGTAGACCAGTTGGATGCTTACACTCTGATTTTACCTACGGATAGTCCAAACATCTAGAAACAACCTCGGTCACCACTTTCTTCATATTCGTCCAATGATAGAACTTCTTAACTATTGTCAAAGTCTTATGATACCCTAGGTGACCTGAATATGACTTGACATGAAAATCCATCAAAATAAGCTTCTTGAGCTCACTGTTATCCGACACATAAATATTGTTATTGAATCTGACCAAGTCATCTGTTGTGAGATGATATTCTTCATCCCTCTCATATTCACCATGTTGTTGTAACATGCGCCTCAACTACTGATACATGTCATCATGTTATCTCGCTGGCAAGGTCCACTCCTGCAAATCTGCCCCACAAGAACTCACTGCTACAATGTGATTCACATGCACTCTCCTATTGAGAGCATCTGCAACCATGTTCTCCTTTCCCTTGATGTACCTGATCTCGAAGTCGAAATCACTGAGGAAATCCAACCGTCTAGCTTGCCTAGAATTCATATTATGTTGGTCATACAAGTACCTCAATCCATTTTGATCACTCATCAAAATATGCCTCCTGCCAAGAAGATTATTCCTCCACATATTCAAGGCATGAATTATAGTTGCCAACTCAAGATCATGAGTCACATAATTTTTTTTGTTCTCATTCAACTTCCTTGACTCATAGCATACCACCTATCCTTCCTACATCAGGACTCCACCAAGTCCTCTCTTGCAAGCATTTGTACATAGCACAAACTCTTTATCTAGATCTACAATCTTCAAAACTGGAGCATTTGTAAGCAAATGATTCAACTACTCAAAGCTAGCTACACACTCCTATGTCCATTCAAACTTCTTCCCTTTTCATCAAAATGATATAATAGGATAGGAAATCTGTGAGAAGTTCTTGGTGAACCTCCTGTAACAACCTATTAATCCCATGAATTATCTGACATCATCCACATTCCTAAGAGCTGACCACTACATGATAGATCTAATCTTTTCTGAGTCCATTGTTATACCTTCCTTGGAAATAACATGCCTCGTGTAGTGAACTTCAGTCTGAAATAAACTTCACTTACTAAGCTTAGCATATAACTGATGCTCTCTCATAAATATCAATATTGCCAGAAGGTGCTCTGCATGCTCTTCCTCATTCTTAGAATATATCAATATTTCATCAATTAATACTATCGCAAACTTGTCCAAATAAGGACACAACAGATTGTTCATCAAACACATAAAAGTGCTTTGAGAATTAGTAAGACCAAAAGGAACCACTACGAACTCATAATGCCCATACCTAGTATGGAATGTGGTCTTGTAAATATATTCTTCTTTGATGCACACCTGATGATATCTTTATCTCAAGTCAATCTTTGAGAACACTATTGCTCCCTTCAACTGATCAAACTAGTCATCAATCCACAGAAATGGATACGTGTTCTTCATAGTAACTTTATTTAGTTATTTGTAATCAATGCAAAATTTGAGAGTACCATCCTTATTCTTCACAAACAATATTGGTTCACCCCAAGGTGACACACTTTTCCTTATGTATTCCTTATCAAGAATTTCCTTAAGTTGTATTCAATTGCACTAACTCTGGAGTTCTCATCCTGTAAAGTGCCTTTGATACTAGTGTTTCTCCTAGTAATAACTCAATAGAGAAATACACTTCCTTATGAGGTGGTAACTATGAAATCTTCGTTGGAAACACATCCCAAACTACTCCAAAATGGGATTCCTCTTCACGACTTCATCATCCTCAACATCCTTCCCCTTATCACTGGAAACATGCACTGCAAATAATACACACCCTTTCCTAGAACTACACTTAGCCTGCATAGCTGTAACCATCCTCACTGATGTAGGCTTCTTCTTTCCCTACAATATTATATTCTCTCCATCATCATCCAAGCACTCAATAGCCTTCTCATAACAATCTACATTATTCCTATGAGTGAACAACATATCCATGCCCAAATTGATATTGTAGGAACCCAATGGAAGCACGTTTAGATATGTTGATGTAGGAATACCAATTAGCTCAAATTCACAAGCTCTCACCCAATGATGAACTCTATAATTAGTCCATGTAGCCAGCTGCACCAACCAAGACTCTACATGCACTTCTTTACTCAAGGCAGACTTATCCACCAGGTCAGTACTAACATAACTATAATTATATCCAAGGTCAATCAAAATGGAAATACCTCGATCATAGAGCTTACCTTCCATCTTATGAATAGATGCATGATGGTCTTCCTTCCTATTATCAAGTGATGTCTAAATTCGAGGAATTATCTTATCAACATCCCCAACTATCTGCACCTCCTTAGTACTATAAATCTAAGGTTTGCTACTCTGATACAATGGAAAATCCTTCTTGCAATGATCCTTACCACAAATCCAATAGTGTAATCATTCTCTACCACTACCTTTATTATGTTGCTCTTCAGGCTAAGACCCATGTCCCTTCTCAGTTACACTGAACTTGTTGTAAGGAGCCACATTTTATTTCTTACCTGCATACTGAGGTCTTTCTCACTTCGGAGGCCATTTTCCTTTAGCCTTCTCACTCCCTTTCCAATTACACTTGGGCTCAAACTTATGCTTCGACTTCTCATAAGAATGCTTCAATTTCCTGATGACTTTCTCCAATGACAAAGGATCATCATACTCAATACGATATTTAGATGTTAATATAAATCCACTAATGAATACTTGGACCTTCATCTTCTCATCCTTGATGTAAGGCAGATACCTAAACAACTCTAGAAACTTAGTCGTGTACTATTCATATATCACAGACCCCATCTTCATCTCTTAGAACTCCTTATCCTTTCCATCTTAATATCTATCAGAAAAGTACTTCTTTCTAAAGAGTCTCCTAAACTCATTCCAACTCAACTCATTTATCATGATGCCTCTAACATCCTTCACACAAATGTCTTCCTTTCCCTTGACACTGAAAATAGTTATCCTAACCCTCATTATATCTGTATAATCATGCAACTCGAAGAACATTTTCATCCCAAGTAGTCATGCTTCTGCATCTTTTGATTTCTTCAGCTCTCCACCAAAGGTAGGATGCTTTCCTTTCTTGAACTCAACTAGAAAGTACCCCCTCTCACTCCTCTTGTAAGGATGATGGCGATGATGACCATGATATCTCTCTAAACTAGAACTATAATAGAAGCCATAAACACTACCTCTCTTGTCAAGTGTATCCAACCTTCTGCCACCTCTGATCGTGTCATCCTTTTCCAACTTGTGCCCTGATCAAGACCTGCTACCATATGCCCCATTAGTCCTTTTCCTCTTGTCCACAACAGATCCTCATTTGTCCCTGTCTCTACAAATCTCAACATGCTTTTCCTGAGATCTGGGAATCCTTTCTTATTACTAAATTATCATGTCATTATCTGCCTTGCAACTTCTGATTTCTGCCTTCAGGCTTCTCAAATTTCAAGAGAATACTCATCTCCTTATTGCTCACCTGATCTATAAGGGGAGTCACGTGATCTATAATCCACCATTCTGCTTGTCACCTCTAATCTTCTTCTTCCTGCAAACATGTCATGTTAGATAAACTAAATAGAAACATAATTAAAATCATACCTTAGTGAATTTAAGGGGAGGTTATATTGTCTTCACAAGTCATTCCATATTAGCACGATATATATGTATATACTCATAATGACACCAACATATCAACCTATTGACATCATGCATGATAACTCAAACTATAGCACCAATGGTAGACATGACAACCATAGCCACTACAATGCATACATATGACTGACATGCATGCATAACAATCACATCTAGCCCATCCAGTCCAAGTGTTTAAACTTGGAAGCTCCTATACCAATTTGTAACACACCCCTCCCCACATTTATCTGCTTTTACAAGCCCTCCAGATAAATGTGAAGTGGCTTTCTACCATGACATGACCCGACCTCCAAGTTCCAGTTATGGAAGTGGGGCCAACAAACCGACAACTTTACTAACATCCCGCAAATACCACAGACCACTCAGAAGGATGCAAACCACCCCAAGTGGCCAATCCCTAAGTCGAAACCTTTTTTCACTAACATAACAGCCCAACCGCACATACAACAAGGCAAGGGTGCGGTTATAGGCCTCCAACTGCATGCATAGGCTTTCTTACATGGGGTTATGACCTAACTTCCCATGTTATGTGCCAAGGGTCTCAATATCTTATCCACTTTTCTAGGCTAGCCTCCAGACCACTACCCAAAACTTATTGTAACTTTCCAAAATCATTCTTGACATAGAAACAATGTTAAACCTTCAAACTTGAATCAGAAACTTGGCCTAGATTGCCTAGAACACAGTATACTGAATCCATTACATGTGATCAACAAAACTTCTCACAATGTCTACTTCGTGCCAGCTGTTGGGATAGATCTATAACTTGTACGCGCGGCAGTTTCATCCGTGAGTGCATGTTGCACCCACTGTTGTTCTTATTCCTGCTGCAACTCATCCGTTTGTCTGTGCAGCTTCATGTTCTTCCCTGAGTTGATGCTTCAACACATGCAACTCCTTCTTTGTTCAATTCTTTGTCTTCGTGCAATCTTCATGTCGCACCATTACCTCATAACCTAAGTCTCCAAAGTTTCTTTCATCATATTTGGATCTACTTGAGCTTGCAACTTTGTTCCACCTTTGTGTTGTCAACAACCTTCCTCTTGCATTCATTGTGTTCATTGCGTTCGTTGAATTCATTGCATTTGTTGCAATCGATATGTTGCCTTTAGTTGTTGTTCATGATGTTTCTCATTGTGATGTTGTTGTTGTCATATCTTGATGTGCTTGTCTACGAACAACTTGATATCTTTGTGAGTATGAAAGCTCATATTCATTTGATCGATTGCATCTCCAGGTGTCCTCTGAATGGTTTCTTTGACTCTTCTCTCTTGGAAACCATTTTACCTGTACTACTGAGAGGAAAATGAATGCCTACAATACCTGGAGACATGGAAACACTCATGGCAATCAATCTGTCAGTTGAAAACCAAAATGAAC
Organism: Pinus taeda; assembly: GCA_000404065.3. Taxonomy (NCBI): domain Eukaryota; kingdom Viridiplantae; phylum Streptophyta; class Pinopsida; order Pinales; family Pinaceae; genus Pinus; species Pinus taeda. Next base: position 19,534 of record APFE030778492.1, on the reverse strand, counting down.
TTGAGAACTGACTTGCAACATACATGTGTGACTGATTATGAAGGTTGCGCAATTTCAGTCGGGAGGTCGAGAGACTGACTACCAAGACTACACAAGGCACAATCTGGGTTGCTGGGAGACTGACTGACTACTGGAATTGTGCAATGCATAGTCCAGTCTGGCTACTGACTGTTGGAATTGTGCAATGCACAATCTAAGTTGGCAATGGCTGCAGGCTCAGTGACTGCATTAAGCAATTTTCTGGGCCAGCATTCATTGTCCCTCATAAATGCACAAAGTAGTCTTGGCAGATAGTTCCTGGGTAGAAATTTGCATTTCCTAAGAGGAAGACAGAGCCTTCCCTCTCAGGATCGCGCAATGCTATCTTGGTGAGGCTCTTGGTGAGGCAGAGTCTAAACCAAGTCTGCCCAGACTCGTCGACAGGAAACTAAAAGAAAATGTGGAAGTGAATGCATGGCAACACTAAGTGTAAGCATGGCTGGAAGAAATGGAGAATTGCGGAAGCATGGTGGTCGCTCACATGGTTTTCGATCAAATACCCAAGTGTGATCTGTGTTCATGGACTGCGATGATTGGATCTTATGCAAAGAATGGCCCTCCCCAGGAGGCCCTGTACCTTTTCCACCAAATGAGGGGAACAGGCAACCAGCAGAATCACTTTGCCTTCACCAGTGTTCTTCTGGCACGTACTTCCTTGCCATCTCTGCAACATGGTATGGAGATCCATGGCCAAATCAAAAGGAGAGGATATAAGCTCCAGGTTGTTGTGGCGAATTCCCTTCTGCATAAGTATACAAAATGTGGTAGGGTAAAGATTGCACACGAATTGTTTGACGAAATGTCGGAACGAGATGTCATATCCAGGACGGTTATGCGGTCTGGATATGCGTAGAACATGTTTATAAATGAAGCTCTAAAGCTCTTTAATGAAATTCCTGAGAAGGATGTGGTCTCATGGAATGCAATGATTACGGGGCTCAAGCAGAATGGAAGCGCTAACGAGGCTCGGAAACCATTTGAGGAAATGCCCCAGCGAGACATAGCCTCATGGAATGCAATGATTGAGGGGTTTACACAAGCCGGGCTTGTTGACGAGGCCCTGAGACTTTTTTGGGAAATTCCGCAGCACGATGCATCCTCATGGAATACTATGACCGCGGGGTCTGCACAGAATGGGCGTGTGGACAAGGACGTCGGTTTCTCTGGAAAAATGCCTGGTAGGGATGTGTTCTCGTGGACTGCATTGATGGCAGGAATTGCACAGAATGGGCTTATTGACAGAGCCTTGACGCTGCTTAAGGAAATGCCTCGGCCAAATGTGGTCTCATGGAATGCAATGATTTCAGGATTTGTGCAGAATGGGCATGCCAAGGAGGCAATGAAGCTCTTTAACCAAATGCAGGCAGCTGGCGTGAAGCCAATCTCGAAGACATTCCCCAGTATACTCCCAGCATGTGCCAACTTAGCAGCTCTGGAGCAAGGAATTGCAACATCCCACCTTTCCTTGGAGAAGACATGCAGTGGAAAGCAGCAGTTTGATCACTCTGCCTCGTTCCAGATCCAGATCATGCTCCTTTCTAGAAAAACTCTGCTACAATGGGCAAGCTCTGTGGATCTAGTGCAGGACCTCAAGCAAATCCTGGAATTTAGGCTGGGGATTCCCTCGGCTTCTCAACAACTCCTCCACGAAGATAAAAAAACTTGAGGATCCTTTTCCCCTTTCTTTCTACAGCATTAAGAGAAATGCCTCCATCTTTTTTACCCTTCGTTTGATAGGGGGAGCTATTGGACAGTCATCTTCAGCTGTGGCTTTTTATTACAAAGATGTTGTCCATGCTCAGAAGCCCAAGAAAACAACTCCTCCATCTCAGGCTCCCAAACCTTTTTTGGTGGACAAACTGGAGGAAACCCCCTCCATTGAAATAATGCATCCTTCGCTGGATGAGCAAACCCAAAAGTATGCAGAGCATGCCATTATTTGCAGGTTCAATGGGCTATGGCCTCGCACAGCAGATCTCTACCAATGGATTCACTCTAACTGGACCAACAACTGCAAGGTTTTTCTCTGCTCAAAGGATTTCTTCATTGTAGTATTTTCTTTCAGTGAAGACTACCAAAAAGCACTAACTGAAGGCCCATGGTTTTGGGGCTCAGCAGGTTTATTCCTCACCCCTTGGTTCCCAGATTTTGATCCTTCTTCCGCAATCATCACCAAGCTCCCCATCTGGGTCAGACTTCCTAATCTCTCGGTGCATCTATGGCACTTTGTTGTATTCCAAGGAATCGGCGACACTCTAGGCCGCTTTCTAGCCACAGACACCTCTAGAGGGGAAAAAGGTATATACACCTTTGCCAGAATTTGTGCAGAAATAGACATGAGCAAAGGTCTACCAGATCAGATAAATCTCAAAATTGGAGACTTCCATTGGACTCAGTCCCTAGATTACGAGAACACAGCCTTTCGCTGTCGAAATTTCCATCACACAGGGCACCTTCAGAGCTCTTGTCCCTCGATGCCTGCCCAAAAGAAGAAAGCCAATCCTAAGCCGAAATCCAAAAGCTGGAAACCTCATGATCCTCCTCCCATGGATGATTATGATTCCAGCTCAGATGAAGAGGAAGGGGATGCGAAAGGAATGGATACAACGCAGGCACAGGATCCGCCTTCGACTGGTCCTGAGGAATCTTTTGTCCCTCCAATTTCACAGAAAAGAACTCATGAGTCCTCCCCCTCGGATTCAGACAAGGAGACCTCTCCGTCAGCCCAGCTCAGTTTTTAAATCATGCCAGCTCAGCAGAGTCATCTTGATTGGGTCAAAGTTGGTAAAAAGAAAGGGAAAAAATGTTGAATAGTTGATTCTACCCACGTTGGGTAGAACCCTCTGTTTTGCTCTTGTTTCTCTGTTCTTCTTGTTACTTCTTGCTTAGCACTGCTCTCTTCTTGGTTTCTCTGTGGGGGCCGAGGTGGATAGTCAATCCTTTCCGGCTGCCCGTTTTCTTGCTTCTCTTGGTTGTAACTTCATATTGTACCATACTTCCTCTTAATAAAATTAGTTTTACCGAGAAAAAAAAAGACACTAAGTGTAAGCATAAGTGAACGATCATGCATGCAAATGGTGAATGATAGATTCAAAAAACGGAACAACATGCATGTGGGTGAGCCAAGTCATTGAATCGGCAACCGTTCGTGAAAAATAGTTTCATGCATGCGAAAACAATAAGATGTTGACAAAAACTAAAATGGTGCTAGTACAAGCTAGTAAGTATCAAAACAACAACAATCATTCACTCAAATCAAGTAGACAACATTCATATGAAGAGAAACAGAAAAAATGCCAGAAATGCAACACAAGGCGTGGAAAGAGGGCTTACCCAAAACAACTAAGTTGAATGTCTTCACAGCTCCTAGATGCAATGTGGGATGCCAGAGCTATAAGGTTGATGTGAGGAATGAGCTCTGTAGTGTCTAGTTGACGAGTTTTGATAACATCGATTTTGTGACGTGCATGCCACAAATCTAGGGAAAGCGACATTTGGTGGGAGGTTTCTGAAATGATCCTTGCATGTAACCTCTGACTGCCAAAAATATATCCCCGAAACAAGGGATGCCTTGCATGCTGCCTTGGGAGAATCAACCCATGCATGCAAGTCAGTTTTCTCAATCCCGGAGGGAACAGGTCAACTCAACTACACATGCAAGATACTGCTCGACTACTGGGAGAAAATGCGCATTTCTGGCTGGGAGTTAGGTTCGCTGCCTAGGAGATTTGATTTGCGCAAATTCTGGGCTAAACAGCCCTGTTGGGGAAAATTTTGCAATTTGCACTGTGAGCGTTGACTGCTAGAATTGCACAATTTTGGAGCCCAATAGGTTGCCAGTCAGAATTGTGTAATTTCTGGAGGGAAGGTTGGTTGCCCTCTAGAATTGCGCAATTTCTTGGGGGATTTGCTCAGCCTGCAACTGGACTAGGTCCGGGTGATCAGCCTGTGGGGGGAATGCATCGAGTTATGATCAACAGACTACTTTGGTGAAATAAAAACACTGAAGCTTATGTACCTGACAAAGAAATACATGTTGAAGTGAAGGTTGGAATGGAGGCTCCAAAACGAAGCTAAGGCGAAATTTTGGAGGGTGGTTGTAGCCTCTACAACATCTCCCCAACTAAACCCTTTTATTTGAGATTTATCATTTGGCTAAACAAGGTATTTCTCTTTGAATCCTCACAATGTGCTATCAATTCCTCTCATAAAATTGCCCAAGTGACTAGTGCTTTACAATAACAAATCCATTGATACCATACAAATTGATTGGGTTCTAAATATAAAGGCGCAGTGTGTACCTTTTGTGTGTGTTGCACATCGTGTACATCAAATAACAACTCCATCTATAGTATCCATGTTACTGGATCCTTGGAATCAAAATTCCCTATATTGATCTTTGGAATATGGTTAGTCTTCAACCCACCATTGGAGTCTCTAAAATCATAATTCATATACCTTTTGTCCTCATCCTTATTTTCATGGAATACGTTGTCACCACTAGGAAGCCTTTCTTCTAGCAACTTTTTCAAACCTTCCTTCAACCCTTCCATATTGATATTCATCATTGCTTCCATGTCTACTTTTAAACCATCCTTCAAAACTCTCATGTCCCCTTTTATTGTTTCTTTTAAAACATCTAATTCATTTTTGGTTGCTCCTTGTGAGAGTGAAATTTGTTGCACTTAGTCATATAGTTTTGATATATCATGTTGCATTTCTTCCTCTTCTTCAAGCATCATAGTATAGTTTTTTGTTAGCTTACTGGTGTTTTCATTTTTTTTGTTGCTAGGCATATTGGAAGCCAATAATGATATATATGCTTCACTATTCCCTTTGAATCAATTCAAACTAATTTTCAAACAAAAATTAAGCAAAATTTAAAAACACACACATTTTTTCTTATTTTTTGGAGCTTGATATCGAAATTTTTGTACCTTCGAAACTTTGTCCTGCGATAGATTTTGAGTCTTCTTTCCAACCCCACAAGTTAGACTGGAATTGGATTCTTCAAGAGAAATTTATACCAAATCTCCCACGATGTTTTGACTATGGATTAGTTCCATATAATGAATTAGTATGGACTGCTACGTGTCACTATTTCAACCCTTTGCCTTGAAATTCCTCCCCAATAAAATACCATTCATGCACTTCAGTCACCTTTTATGGATTTCAAATCTAATGCTTAAAAAGAAATTTATGATGATTTTCCCTAGGTCACCTGTGTGAGACTAAATTCTGGAGTATGCAGAAACCCTAAATTCCTTGGACCATATATCTGAAAATATAGTGAACAAAGTATGAAACTTTACATGAAGTTCATCATGATATCAAATCCACATGGTAAATTTTCAGCTTTTGAATCCTTGCATAAGAAATGTTATAGCGAAAATTCCAAAATGACATGTTTGAAGAAACAAAACCCTAGGATCCAAAGCTCTGATACCAAATTTTATGTAGCCAAATCACAAAAATAGAAGAAAATATAGTTCAACAACTTCAAAATAAACCTCTTCAAGGGGGAAACCTTGTTTACATCACATAAATGAAAAATTCTTGGATGATTCAAATGGAAAGACCTCCTTGGTATATATAGGAGACTAAGGGATCAAAATATAATTAGGGCCTACATAACAATAATAATGTAAGGGAACAACAATAATAATAGTGGGCTTTTATTGGGCACAACAATAACAATAGTGAGCTTCTATGGGGCACAACAATAACAATGTGGGGGTTACACTAGTATTATAGGGACCTAACAATCTCCTTTATAATTCCCATTTTCAATTATTTTCATCTCCTATTTCATGACATAGATACCTAAGATACACTTTTTTCCCTCTTTCTTCCATGAAGTAGAACATTGGAATTGAATTAGTCCTTAGTAGCTCAAGGCAAGAAGAATCCAAACAATGGTTATGAACAATATCGACAGCAAAGTCAAGTAAAAAAGTTGTACTAATTTTCATTAAAAATAAAATGGATATCTCTTTTCTTTCCTTCCCGTAGATACTAAATAATTGCATGTCATGATTAACTTTCGGTTTCTAGTATTTGTTCTAATTCACATGACTAAAGTTAGTTATATTAATTATTGTATAACTAAATTATTATTATCAAATTTTTTAGGAATATTATTTTTTCCATGTTTGTAGGTATGCAAATTTCAAGGAGCAGAGGTATTGGAGTGAGGATAGCTAGTGCAATTAATCTCCAACCTTCAATTTAACCTAATAAGTCCTCCAACCAATTGGTAGTTATTTTTAAGTTATTGTAAGCTAATATAAGAAAATTAAAGTGTTGTCTTCAAAATTTTTGATCTATTGGCATTCACCCTTGTCATGGAATTATATTGTATTTATCTATAGTAGAACTAGTGACTTCAACATGGTGTAACTCCTATATTTGTTCTATATAGTGTTTTCCATATTTTTCCTTGGTTTAGCTTTTTATTTCTCTTGATATCTTTCAACTTGTTTTCTGACTTGTAGTCCAATTAGGTAAGGATTCAAGAGTTTTTTCCGGGTTTTTTATTTTTTTCCTATAATTGTACCTAATCATTTGTTTCCTCGAAGAATAGAATGAGTTCTTGCTTGTTTCCCTTGTGAAAGGTGTGAATGATCACACCTTGCCTTCATAGAAGCAACAACTGCTTTTTCTCACCTTTGGCTCTTTTTATCATGTTTTTTCTCAACATTTTCTTAATCCTAACTTTTGAAGATCATCCAACGGTTATATTTGACTAGGAAACGGCTATATTTGACTGGGAAATGGCTTCTAAGAAATTGTTATGTTTGACTAGGCAACAAGACCAAGGGATATGGTAAGGAAAAAAGTAATTAGTTAATTAATTTGTAAGTTAGTTTAGTTATATTTATTACCATATTTGAATAAAGGAAGTGCTAGTAATTAATTATTAAGAGTATGAATCAATTAGCTATTAATAGTAGGGAAACCACATCAAAACTCACAAGAATGTCCTTAGATATGTAAAAGACCCTATTGACCCCAAGGATATGAAAGGTGTGTATGTTATTCCTTGCTCCTGTGGGACCCCCTATGTTGGTGAGACGGGGTGTTCTATTAATCAAAGGACTCCTGAACACTCATTTCACATTAAACATGGCAGGACCCGGTCTTCCGCCTTGGCAAGGCAAACGGAAAATACCAAGCATCACATATGCATTGAGGAGGCTCGGGTCATTACCAAGATTGCTCCTTTTCATCACCGGAAATTTAGGGAGGTCATAGAAATTGAAAAAAGGCCGAGGAATCTCAATAGGGACGACGACTGGAAAATTAGCAACTGTTGGATCCCTGCCCTTTCTTCCTAGCCACCCATATCCCCCTCCCGTCGCCGCCCCTTATGTTTTTCTTTCCTATGAGGTCTTCCTTGTTCTTCCCCCTTGTTTTCTGGATCGCTTATTTTCCTTTTTCCCTTCTCGTCTCTTTGGTTTTTATGCATTTTTAGGATTTTATTTTAATTTGACTAGTCCTCTTTCACTCCTTCTAGATTAAAAATTAGAATAAAATGTTTGAATAGGTAATAAAATCATTTTAATTATCATAATAAACAAATGAAATAATAATTTTATGTTCCTAAACATTGATGAAGGAATTTCAAAGATATGAACTTTTTATCTTACCAACCCTTTAGATATAATTAAATAAAATTAATATTGAATTAACTAACCAATTAGAAAAATCTATATTCTTTCTATTTAGTTCTTCAATGTTTTCAATTTAATTTCCATGTTATTTTAATTAGGATAAAATTGCTAAATATTCAATATCGTTGGATTCCTTATAGTTAGTATGAGGTCATTATTTAACTAATTTAAGAGGTTATCTATTCGAACAATTTTAATTTTTCTTATTATTTCATATAAATTTAATGATATATGTTTTGTTTATTTATATAGTTTCAATAATAATAAATGGATCTATTATTAGGTTATGGATCTTGGTAATTAAATATAAACATTTACTTTTTAGGGTAATAAATATAACAAAACTAACTCTTAAATTAATTAACTAACTATTTGTCTATTTAGTTTTAATAAGAAAAAAGGCATATTAATAGCTAATTGATTCAATATTACTCTTAATAATTAATTACTATCATTTCCTTTATTCAAATATGGTAATAATATAACTAAACTAACTTACAAATTCATTAGCTAATTATTTTTTTCCTTTCCCTATCCCTTGGTCTTGTTGCCTAGTCAAACATAGCCATTTCTTAGTAGCCATTGCCCAATCAAATATAGTCATTTCCTAGTCAAATATAATCGTTGGATGATCTACTCTCTCTATTTAACATGTAGCCATGATCTGGTTCTTCAACTTGTCTTGACGATGAACCACACCCGTTGGTTTGAAGCGCGTTGAAAAATGAATTATGATGTGATTTTCGCTGAAAACTCTTCTCAATAAAAAAGGGGATAGTCATGTGATTATGATGTATAAGACTCTATGAGAGTATCTATTGTAACTTTTGTTAAGAGTTAATGTAGCCAAACCTAACCACTAGAAGGCTACAAGGCTTTGTTATAACTGGGCCACTAGGAGGAAAAGGGGTTCTATTATTTTGAGTATATTTGTTCCATTGTTGAGAAAAAATAGTCGAGAGGGAGGCCACATACCATATGTCTTTGTACTCACACACATTTTTTAGTCAAAAAAAGAGAGCCAAGCAACCTCACCTTCCAGTTGGGTTTTTCTCCCAAAAGGGTTTCTCAAGTCATATCTTGTGTCAATTTGTGCGTGATATTGTGTTATTTTGTTCTCTATTTACTACATAATTTCAATGTGCATGCATACACTATTAGTAATAATCTACATATCTATAACTGAAGGAAATAAAACTGTAAAAGTGTAGAATTTCATATTTTAAGTATAATTTAATTAGATATGTTGTGATGAACTATCCAGTGAAATATCCACTACAATTTATGGATCATATTGGTATCATAGCATGTTTCTTTGGGTATAATGTGGATATTTGTAGGGTATCTAGATAGATTGGCCCAAAAGTTGTAAAACCTTCATCAAGGATGAAAAATATATGAATAACCCTTGTTATCTTGGAAAGGAGAGGTTTTCGCAGGTATAACAACAAGTGGCGGGTATAAATTGTAATGTAAATAACCTCATGGCAGCCTTGAGAATTAAGCTTTGGATATTAAGAGAATATGGGGATTCTAATGCAAAGGAAAAATCGGAAGGGGGATTAGATGATCAAGAAGAAACAAAGAACCAGTAAGAAGGACCTAAAAAAGATCAACCCAATTCAAGTGTCGTGAATCAATCTAAACCCATATTCAAAATGGGAGTGAAGATTGATTTCAAGCCACACTATGGTGAGATGGATACTTTGAATCTAAATCAATGGTTACAGCAACTGGAAGTGTATTTAAGTTTCCATCAAATTGAGGAAGAACATAAGATTTCATTTTCATAGTTGAAATTAGAGGGCCATGCCAAAACTGGGTGGGAAACCCACACGGAGACCCTGAGGTTGGAGGGAAAGCCTCCAGTGACTAAGTGGAAGGACTTCAAAGCCCTCATTAATTTGTATTTTTAGCCTATTGGGTAAATAGAGGACCAATGGATCTGATGGCGGTACTCAAGAAAAAGTCGAGACAAAGTGTGTAGGAGTACACCACAGAGTTCAGAAAGATGTCCATAATGTTGGGTATCTCCCCAAAGAACCCGGATGTACTCCTCAAGTATTTGGGGAGTCTACACAGCCATTTGTGGGAACAAGTTATGTTTTTCAAGCCCAAACCAGTGCATAAGGCTTATGTACAGGCACAGTACCTAGATAACATAGGCCTGAAGAAAGCACTATGAAGTGGATTGAAGCAGAAGGAGCAACATGATGCTTCTAATGAGGGGAAGAAGAAGCAGAAAGGGAGAAAAGATAAAAATATGGAAACCATGGCACGTCAGCACAAAGATCCCAGCAACCACTACAACATTGACATCCATAAAGAGGAGAAATGATGGAAGATTCATTCAGAGCTTGACCCAAAGAACAAAAAGAAATGCAATAAGAAGATGAATCTCATGGAAACTGATTCAAGCAACCAAGTTGAGAGCATCTTAGACATGGATGACAAGGTCCTTTGTACATCAATGAATAAGGAGGTGAATCTGAGTAGCCTTTAGCAACATGAAGAGAAAGAAATGACCAAACTCTTCCATATAAATATACAAGTCAAGAAGGCAAAGGTTGATGCTCTATTTGACTCAGGATCGCAGGAAAATATCATTACAATAGAGTTGGTTGAGAAATTAGGATTGGAAGTTCATGATCATCCAAGCCTATATCAACTGAAATGGCTAACTAATAATGCAGAGCTTAAGGTAACAAAACATTGAAAAATTAGATTTTTCATCAGTGTTGATTTTATTGATGAAGTAGAACTAGATGTGGTTCCCTTTGATGTATTGATGTATGTGGAGTCATGTTTGGGAGTCCCTATATGTACATGTGAGATGAAATATTCATATAGAGAACCGACCAGTATTGGCTCGTCAAGGATTGAAAATTGTTCACCATCAATGCGCACAAATGCAAGTCAAAAATTCCGGTGGTAAGTCCCAACCATGCCAAGAATTTGATCATTTCCTCCAAGAAGTATGTTTTGTTGTTTTTAAGAGAAAACCATCTATATAAGAATCAGTAATAGGAAAGGCATCCCTAGAGGGGTGTAAAAATAAACAGAAAAAACAAGTGGGAGAGTTGTTACAGGCATATAAGGATGTGTTTCGAGAGCCTAAAGGGTTACCACCTAAGAGGGAAGTGGACCATGAGATCCAAATAATGTTAGACTCCCCATTGCCAAACATTTGGTTGTATAGGTAGTTCATTATAAAATCAAGTGAGGTGAAGAAAATGTTGCAGCATCTATGTGCCAAAGAACACCACCGATTCTTCGTGGTGTTGTATTCAACCAAGTACATCACCATGTGGGTCACCCATCATCCTTGTCCCAAAAAAAGATTGGCCTTGGAAGATGTGTATAGATTACAGGGTGTTGAACAATTTCATGCACAATCATAGGTACCCCCTACCTAGGATAGATAATTTGTTGGATCAGTTACAGCAAGCCAAATACTTCACCAAGCTAGACTTAGAGTCTAGATATCACCTGGTTCGAGTCGGAGAAGAAGATATCTGGAAAATCACCTTCAAAACCAGGAAAGGTTTGTATGAGTGGTTATTCATGCCATTTGGTATATGTAATGCACCATCTAGTTTATGAGATTAATGAATGATGTATTGTTCCATTTTAAATATTCATTTGTTATTGTCTATTTGGATGATATACTGGTATACAATGCTACCTAGGAGGAGCACATATCACATTTGGCGTAGGTTCTAGAGACATTAAAGAAGCACAAACTGCTAGCAAATATCAAGAAGTGTGAGTTTGCAAAGTAGTCTTTGGTGTATCTGGGGTATCCAATAGGTGGAGGAGAGATGAAGATATAAGATCCTGCCAAGATGAAGGCCATCATGAAATGGTTGGTGCCTACTAATGTTTTTGAGGTAAAGAGTTTCATTGAGGCAGCACAATACCTGAGGAAATTCATAGCCTTGTTTAGAACTAGAACTACAAGATAGGGGCAGCATAACCTTTGGCAGATTGGGTTGAAAGGACAACTTCCAAGCAAAGCTAAATGGTACATTAGAGAGAAGGTGGAGGAAAGAAAAAAATTGCCTCATCTAGTAGAATATTTTGGGGACCAAAAGTCTCCAAAATGGGGAGATTTAATCTGGATTAGATCATTATATTCTTTGTCATCCATATTGATGCTTTCAAAGTGGAAAAAATGGAGGAAGTAGCGCTTAGGACCATTTTTAACGGAGAGACCATGTTTGGCAAATTGGGGTCTAAAACCTTCTGGGAGTATTTTGAAGCATCAAATGAAATTTTCGGTTGGTGGGGGGAGGGGGGATTTGTTTATTTAGTGCTTCACATTTTTTTCCTATTCTACAAACAAATACTTTTCCAATGGCACAATAATCACACCAATCAGATTATGTATACGAAAGTTATGTCACTCAGAAGTTGACCTTCCTATTTTCACCACCATAATTCGAAAGGATTCCACGCCAAGCCCTATTATTCATGGAATTGTGGCTATCCATGTCATTATGATGTAGAAGACTCTAGAAGAATCTATATTTTATATCTGGTTAAGATTTTATGTAGTCAAACCTAACCATTAGAAGGTTGTCCAGTTGTGTTATAACCAGGCCACAAGGAGGAAAAGGGATTCAATTCTTTTGAGTGCATTGGTTTCATAGCTAAGAAAAAATATCCAATAGGGATATGAGATAGAGAGGATTTGTACCTTGTAGTAGCGCATAGGCCACATGCCATACTTCTTTATACTCACAGAAATTTTCTATTCAGAGAAAGAGAGCATAGCGACCTAACCTTCCAGCTGGGATTTCCTCCCGAAAGGGTTTCCCAGGTCATATCTTGTGTCAAATGTGTGTGAGATTTTATTTTGTTGTTCTCTATTTTCTGCATAATTTCAATTTGCATTCATACACTATTAATGGTAATTTACAGATCCAGGAATCTAAAGGAAATAAAATTTTAATAGTGTGGAATTTTAGATTTTAATTATAATTCTATTAGACTTATTGTAACTAACTATCCAGTGGAATATCCACATAGACTACGGATCAGCATACCACACATTCCACCAAAAAACTTCACACATTTTATTTAATACCTTCCCAAAAAAATTATTTATTGATCATATTGTATGTCTTCAAGAACCCTAAATTTCTTGTAATTCTTAAAGGACCTGTTATTTGAGTTGAGAATTCTTACATAAGTATAAGTGATCTTGATACATAACAAATAATTTTACTGCATCTGGGTTCTCTTGTAGTTGTTAAATTGTCTTGCAAATCTTCTCACCTTTCTCCCATTCTATCCTTGATTCTTCCACCTAGTCAAATTGTGGAACAAAAATTGTGCAGTGTAAACCATTTATGTCTTACTCTTTCCTTTGGAGTGCATCAGCCACAATATTTTTTTTTCCCTTTTTGTAGATAATTTCAATGTTAATCCAACATATTTCTCACCCATTTTTGTTTTTATTTTAAATATAGCCTTTGCTCAAATAAATACTTCATATTATCATGATCTATTTTTACTTTGAAGTGTCTTCCTATTAGGTATGAACATCATTTCTTAATTACATGTAACACGCCCCTTCCCACTTTTACCTGCTTTTACAAGCCCTCTGGGTAAATGTGAAGCAGAGTGCTACCATGACATGACCCGAACTCAAGGTTCCAATTATGTAAGTGGGGCCGACAAACTGACAACTTTATTGACATCTCTCAAAGACCACAAACCACTCAAAAGGCTGAAAACTACCCCAGGTGATCAATCCTTAAGTTGGAACCCTTTTCCAATGTCCTAACACCCCAATCTCATGCACAACAAGGAAAGAGTGGGGTTATAGGCCTCCAACTACACACATAGGCTTACTTCCATGTGGGTATGACCTAATTTCCCCCATTATGTGTCACTGGTCCCGAGATCTGAGGAACTTTTCCAAGATAGCCTCCAAACAATTGTTCATAACTTCATGTACCTTTCCAGAATCGTATTTGACATAGCAAAAATGTTAAACCTTCGAACTTGAATCAAAAACTTGACCTAAGCTGCCTAAATCACACTAGACTTTTCATCAAACATATGGTAAACATGTAAGCTACTGGTCATGAATGCATATCTAATTATAAATCTTTGAGCTTCATATGAAAATCATCGATAAGGTCTAATTCCCCCTCAAGCAATTGCAAAAACACTTGTTAGCCCATGCATTCATCAACCATTCAATTACTTATCAAATCATGAACAAGAGCTAAGCTAGAGCACATCATAGAACCATGCTTATAACCAACACATAACCAAAATATTAACCATGACAACATATCCATCCAATCAACATAATAACAAGTACAAGTGCTCGTATATAATAATAGGAAAATAGCTCTTATTAAAATATGCAAAAGCTAACCAAGTTAGGGACTTCCATGTACTACCCAACCATAGATTGATCTAAACCAAATATTTCTTTCATTGAATCAGCCCCATGCCATATTCCAGGCGTGAATGTGAAATCCCATGGGATAAACTAAGACATAATCAACTAGTGACTCTAGAGGTTAAACCACCTCCACCCTCAAACTACTGTGATCTCACCTAAACCAGTCCCAAGATCACAAACCAAACCAAACCTAAACCTTGAGGAATTTTTTTTTATCTTTGCCCACTTATCAAGGGCATCCCGGAGAAAACCATCTCCAACCCCAACCTTTGGTAATTTTCCTGAGACCACCTCACATGGTTCCCAAACCTTTTGGCAAACCAAATATCAACCGAGAATAAATCTCATCACACCATCGCTATCTAGGAAATGGTAAGGCAAAGTTGAAACCATTGTCAAACCAGGAAAAACTCATGCCAATGATAACAAATGAACCAAATAAATAAATGCATGAACCATGCATTCACATCTCAGCTAGGAAATCACACATGCAACCTATTATCTGTAAAATCCTTCTATTGAAGTTGTTGATCCAACCTTCTCCTTGCTCTCCTTTGATTTTCCTTCCTTTGCTTGCTCGCTTGCTTTCTTGCTTTCTTTCTCTTCTTGAAGCTCTTTATCTCTCTAACATTATTCTCAAGCATAAAATGACAAAAGCTAAACCAGCAAAAGTATTGAATTGTTTCTCTAATGCCTTTTTATTATTGATGTATCCTTTTTCTTCATTTCCTTCATTTTTCCTCTAATTTCATTAGCATTCAAATATGTGTCTCTTCACCTTCCTTTTCTCCTATTTTTCTTATTTCTCATAATTAAATGCCAATTATCACCTCTTTTTCCTTTACCAATTCCTTTTCCAAATTCCATAGCCATAAATGAACCGAAAGTGATGCCCACTAAAGTGCTTTCCAGACATTCAACTTGGAATATGTGTCCCATGAACTTTGTCTTATATTTATTGCCCTTTATTACATGAAATTTAACCTAGGGTTGTTAGAAACCCCTTCCCCTTAAGGGAACATCATCCTCATTGTTCTATAACACCTATGACCAGCAAACCACTAAAAAAAAACATACTGCCCATGAAGCTTTATAAAATAGATCGATACAATATTTACAATAAAATCTTGTTGAAAGCAAAACAAACATACCACTTATTGGAGATTTATAACCCAACTCATTGAGGTATTTACAACCACACACACACACACACATATACCAAAAAATTGTTTGCTTGAACCAGCAAATAATGAAGGATACAAACCCCGCATCTTATCAACCATCTCCCATGTAGCTTCATTAGGCCCAAAGTGCTTCCACTACACTTTAACTTACTCAATTGCTCCGTTATGGGGCATGAGTTGTTTCCACTGCAATATGCATTGAGGTTATGGCTGAAATTATCCATCTGGTTCTACCTATAATACAAACCAATCAATCACATGATCAACATCTTGCACATATCTCTTAAGCAATGAAACATGAACAGCATGGAATTTCATTGTTGGTAGTAGTACAAATTTGTAGGCCACTAGTCCAATCCTCTCCAGGATCTCAAAAGGCCTATAATATTGAGGTGCCAACTTCGCAAATGACCCAAAGGAGCTCCTCTTGGGCTTGATGTGCAAGTACACATGCTCCCTAACCTGGAACTCCTTAAATTCCCTGTGTTTATCTAGATAGCTCTTAATTCTTATCCTGTGTTGCCTTCAAAATCCTCTTAATAACCTCCATTTCCTATTCCATCTCTGCCAACATGTTTGGTCCAATCATCACCCTATTAACTAGATCACTTTAGTTGATGGGAGTATTACAACTCCACTCATAGAGAGCCTCAAATGAACTAATCTTCAAGGACTCGTGATACCCATTATGATAAGCAAACTCTACCAGTGGAAGATACTCCTCACACTTCCTCTAAAGATGCATGGCATACATCCTCAACATGTCCTCATGTGTTATGTTCACCCTCTCTGTCTAAACGTTTGTCTACGTATGATAAGTTGTACTGAAATCCAACTCTATCCCCAAACCTGCAAACAAATCCTTCCAAAACTTGGAAGTGAACTTGGCATCTCTTTTAGATATGATCTTCCTAGGAAAACCATGCAATGTCACTATCTCCCTCATGAAGATATGAGTTACCTCACTAGTTGAATTCGTAGACTTAACTACAATGAAGTGAGATACCTTACTTAACCTTTACAACAACAATAATGATGGAATCATGCTACTTTTATGTCTTAGGAAAACCATTAGTGAACTCCATGGAAATGACCTCCCATTTCCACTCTAGAATCGGAACTGGTTATAGTAGACCAGTTGGATGCTTACACTCTGATTTTACCTACGGATAGTCCAAACATCTAGAAACAACCTCGGTCACCACTTTCTTCATATTCGTCCAATGATAGAACTTCTTAACTATTGTCAAAGTCTTATGATACCCTAGGTGACCTGAATATGACTTGACATGAAAATCCATCAAAATAAGCTTCTTGAGCTCACTGTTATCCGACACATAAATATTGTTATTGAATCTGACCAAGTCATCTGTTGTGAGATGATATTCTTCATCCCTCTCATATTCACCATGTTGTTGTAACATGCGCCTCAACTACTGATACATGTCATCATGTTATCTCGCTGGCAAGGTCCACTCCTGCAAATCTGCCCCACAAGAACTCACTGCTACAATGTGATTCACATGCACTCTCCTATTGAGAGCATCTGCAACCATGTTCTCCTTTCCCTTGATGTACCTGATCTCGAAGTCGAAATCACTGAGGAAATCCAACCGTCTAGCTTGCCTAGAATTCATATTATGTTGGTCATACAAGTACCTCAATCCATTTTGATCACTCATCAAAATATGCCTCCTGCCAAGAAGATTATTCCTCCACATATTCAAGGCATGAATTATAGTTGCCAACTCAAGATCATGAGTCACATAATTTTTTTTGTTCTCATTCAACTTCCTTGACTCATAGCATACCACCTATCCTTCCTACATCAGGACTCCACCAAGTCCTCTCTTGCAAGCATTTGTACATAGCACAAACTCTTTATCTAGATCTACAATCTTCAAAACTGGAGCATTTGTAAGCAAATGATTCAACTACTCAAAGCTAGCTACACACTCCTATGTCCATTCAAACTTCTTCCCTTTTCATCAAAATGATATAATAGGATAGGAAATCTGTGAGAAGTTCTTGGTGAACCTCCTGTAACAACCTATTAATCCCATGAATTATCTGACATCATCCACATTCCTAAGAGCTGACCACTACATGATAGATCTAATCTTTTCTGAGTCCATTGTTATACCTTCCTTGGAAATAACATGCCTCGTGTAGTGAACTTCAGTCTGAAATAAACTTCACTTACTAAGCTTAGCATATAACTGATGCTCTCTCATAAATATCAATATTGCCAGAAGGTGCTCTGCATGCTCTTCCTCATTCTTAGAATATATCAATATTTCATCAATTAATACTATCGCAAACTTGTCCAAATAAGGACACAACAGATTGTTCATCAAACACATAAAAGTGCTTTGAGAATTAGTAAGACCAAAAGGAACCACTACGAACTCATAATGCCCATACCTAGTATGGAATGTGGTCTTGTAAATATATTCTTCTTTGATGCACACCTGATGATATCTTTATCTCAAGTCAATCTTTGAGAACACTATTGCTCCCTTCAACTGATCAAACTAGTCATCAATCCACAGAAATGGATACGTGTTCTTCATAGTAACTTTATTTAGTTATTTGTAATCAATGCAAAATTTGAGAGTACCATCCTTATTCTTCACAAACAATATTGGTTCACCCCAAGGTGACACACTTTTCCTTATGTATTCCTTATCAAGAATTTCCTTAAGTTGTATTCAATTGCACTAACTCTGGAGTTCTCATCCTGTAAAGTGCCTTTGATACTAGTGTTTCTCCTAGTAATAACTCAATAGAGAAATACACTTCCTTATGAGGTGGTAACTATGAAATCTTCGTTGGAAACACATCCCAAACTACTCCAAAATGGGATTCCTCTTCACGACTTCATCATCCTCAACATCCTTCCCCTTATCACTGGAAACATGCACTGCAAATAATACACACCCTTTCCTAGAACTACACTTAGCCTGCATAGCTGTAACCATCCTCACTGATGTAGGCTTCTTCTTTCCCTACAATATTATATTCTCTCCATCATCATCCAAGCACTCAATAGCCTTCTCATAACAATCTACATTATTCCTATGAGTGAACAACATATCCATGCCCAAATTGATATTGTAGGAACCCAATGGAAGCACGTTTAGATATGTTGATGTAGGAATACCAATTAGCTCAAATTCACAAGCTCTCACCCAATGATGAACTCTATAATTAGTCCATGTAGCCAGCTGCACCAACCAAGACTCTACATGCACTTCTTTACTCAAGGCAGACTTATCCACCAGGTCAGTACTAA
This sequence comes from Pinus taeda, assembly GCA_000404065.3. Classification (NCBI taxonomy): domain Eukaryota; kingdom Viridiplantae; phylum Streptophyta; class Pinopsida; order Pinales; family Pinaceae; genus Pinus; species Pinus taeda. Next base: position 919 of record APFE030778492.1, on the reverse strand, counting down.
CATAACTATAATTATATCCAAGGTCAATCAAAATGGAAATACCTCGATCATAGAGCTTACCTTCCATCTTATGAATAGATGCATGATGGTCTTCCTTCCTATTATCAAGTGATGTCTAAATTCGAGGAATTATCTTATCAACATCCCCAACTATCTGCACCTCCTTAGTACTATAAATCTAAGGTTTGCTACTCTGATACAATGGAAAATCCTTCTTGCAATGATCCTTACCACAAATCCAATAGTGTAATCATTCTCTACCACTACCTTTATTATGTTGCTCTTCAGGCTAAGACCCATGTCCCTTCTCAGTTACACTGAACTTGTTGTAAGGAGCCACATTTTATTTCTTACCTGCATACTGAGGTCTTTCTCACTTCGGAGGCCATTTTCCTTTAGCCTTCTCACTCCCTTTCCAATTACACTTGGGCTCAAACTTATGCTTCGACTTCTCATAAGAATGCTTCAATTTCCTGATGACTTTCTCCAATGACAAAGGATCATCATACTCAATACGATATTTAGATGTTAATATAAATCCACTAATGAATACTTGGACCTTCATCTTCTCATCCTTGATGTAAGGCAGATACCTAAACAACTCTAGAAACTTAGTCGTGTACTATTCATATATCACAGACCCCATCTTCATCTCTTAGAACTCCTTATCCTTTCCATCTTAATATCTATCAGAAAAGTACTTCTTTCTAAAGAGTCTCCTAAACTCATTCCAACTCAACTCATTTATCATGATGCCTCTAACATCCTTCACACAAATGTCTTCCTTTCCCTTGACACTGAAAATAGTTATCCTAACCCTCATTATATCTGTATAATCATGCAACTCGAAGAACATTTTCATCCCAAGTAGTCATGCTTCTGCATCTTTTGATTTCTTCAGCTCTCCACCAAAGGTAGG
>APFE030778490.1:53169-67142 GCA_000404065.3 Pinus taeda | reverse complement strand
TATTTTGACGTGGTTAAAACCCTCAGAGAGGGAAACAGTCCACGGCCTGCGCCAACGTTGCTACTACAGGCAATTTATTAATAAAAGAATGAAAATTTACATAAGCTTCTCTCATGCACGGTGAACCTACAAATGACCCTCCATGCGCTTTAAATAGAATTCATGGACCAATCGGGTGTCAAGCCACGGATCAAGTGTCGGTAATACCGAGGAGAGAATGAACCGTCGGATCACTACATATCGTGACCGTCGGATTGTAAGTTACAAAATGTACAACGGTAAAGAAACACACTTTACCTAATTCTATACCTAACTCTATACTAGACCAAGTTGAACTTAACTATTTCCTATGTGTCGAAATATCCTAACACCTAGGCCCCTAAGACCATTGAGGAAATTGTGAGGGTGATAGAGCAAATACATAGGTAATGTGAGAGGTTTAGGAAACACCATGTGACAAATAAGGGGTTGGAATGTCATAACAGGGAGGAGTGATTCTCGGAGGGGCATTTCGAATATACAGGGATGGAATATTTGTGACAGGGGTGTCTGAGTTCATTGAAGACAATGGGGATGATGGAACAATGATGGCAAGGAGCCATAATTCAAGAATTTGTTAACAAGGGGATGAATAGAAAAAGGGCCATGTGGAATATCTGTATTTTTCCGCGAGACTTTTCCATGTTGTTGTGCCACACCATATTGACTGGGAGGACCATCTTCATATTGTGGCTGCTCCGATGCACCAAAAAAATTCCAACCATGAGAATGTTTTCGACCACTCAGTTGGTGAGGGAAATGAGCCAGGAGGTGCCCAGTGCGGTGATCATTTAAACATCTGAAAGGTCCAAACGCTAAGACAAGTGAGTCTCCCCCTAGTGCAATTTGATATGATCTGGAAAGCCACCTCGATATTCCTTATCAATCAATATCCAAGTGACTCTTTTATCCGGAGCCCCCAAACACCATGGATCAACATATACAAACTTATTGATGGCATTTCCGATGTCCATAAAGACCTGCTTTGTCCAAAACTCAATAGGAAACCCAGGTAGTTTAACCCAAATAAGTTTTTTCTATGGTGTATCATTAAGAGGATTAAAGCCAATGTACTAGGAGTGAAATGCCAAGAAACTTCTGCCATTTATCTAGGGAATAGCCTTGATTTTCAAAGGTCATCCTGGCTGTGAAAATGGAAGATTTATTATCCCTGCAACAACCACACCACAGTCGGCATGTAGCCCAAAATGGTTTTCCATTTTTTTTCCACCCAAATACGCATCTCAGAATCACTTAGCTCCACAAAATTCCACTGACCAACGAGAGCATACTTTGGTAAACTAGTTATACGGTCAATCAATACTTCATGGTCGAAAACCAGAGTGGGTGGTGGGGTGGTAGTCCTGATAGAACATTGTCAATGCTTAGATCACCATTCAAAACCCGTGTGATTGATACCATGCAAATCAAGGGCCACTTGTACACCATCTGGCACTGGAACGTCACCTAGGATAGTGTGCCAAGCATCAAGAGACTGTGTGCCATCTCTACGATCCACCCCAGCTAATTGAAATAAATGTGACTCGACATCCATGGTGGCACATATGAAAGCTTCATGGGATGACGTGTCAAAGTCCAACATGTCCATGGCCCCAGTATGGAGTGTAAAACCACAATGAATACAATGATGAAAGGAGATAGCACGTCAGGAATAAAGGGGATGCCAGAGTGGTAGATGGAAATAAATAGGATATGTACCAGAAGAAATCACCCAAAATCTAGAGATCATACAATTCACATACCACGAGGATGTAAGGCGTATAGAAATTAAAACCGACATCAAGCATAAGGAAAGGGTTGCCGCTGGTTCATCGTCCAATTCAGGATAAAAGGTGGTGTACTAAATATAAAATTAGGAAGCCAGATATGGATCAGAGTACGAGGATCCCAATTCACATGGATATGAAGGCCGAATAGCAGATATAATTAAATGGCAATAGATCCAAGACCAAACCTGGAATAATCACTGCCCACCACCCCAAAGAAATTGAAAACCACTAAAATATACAGGATTTCGGCGTTGGGAAAACAAGCCATTTACATAGTCGAAGTCAGATGGAAACCAGAGAACCAGATGGACATACTAGAAAAACCCTCCCTGTGGGAGAAGAGAACTATAGATCTTCACAGCAACAACAACAATAGCATCCCATGGAGGTCAACCAACTATTACAAATGCAAAAACCAAAATATTTTCATGGCCAACCGATTATGAAAGAGTTTAACCACCAATGCCAGAGTGAGTGGAAACTATTTGGATACAAGAAAGAATCCTCCCCAAAAGAGGCTTCTGGATAGGAAAGAATAAAAAATTCAGTCCCGAAAGGCATTTGTGTGCTTTGATAGAAGTGGGGAATGAGTTGTGAAGATACAGAAAAGGATGTAAATCACGATAGCAATTAACATTAGAATGTGAAGGAATTCTGATTATAAAAAAATGAGAGAGAACATGCTATTCATACCCAAAAGAGAATCCTAGAAAATTACAAACACTACTTATGGAATTAAAGATAGAAACATATAAAAACCATGTCCCTCATCACTTGAAGAAAACATTCCCAGAAAAGATAGCCTCAGACGAGAAAAGAGTCAAACATCTAGAAAACCTATGTATGAGTTCATCCATATGGATGAGTTCTAAGAAACATGCTTCTTCATCAGAAGTGTCAGGTAACAGGTCAATCACGAGTTTAAGAGATGAAATTGCACATTGTATCTACAAGATTTCCTCCAGACCATACACCAATTGAAAGGGTGTGAATCCAGTTTCATTCCTAACCAGGGTTCGATATGCCCACAAGGCCGAGTATAGGATTAAATTCCAGTTTCATTTATGAACCCCTATGATTCTTTGAAGCATTCACTTCAGGACTTTGTTGACGACCTCAACTTGTCATTAGCTTGCGGATAATAAGCAGTAGAACTATCATGTGAAAGTCCTAACTTTGCATTCAACTCGGTCATCATGTGATTGTGAAAATGTGACCCATGATTTGTAACTGTAGACTATGGTACACCAAACCGAGCAACCACGTGGTTGAAAATGAAAAGTGCAGCCGTATCGCCACTGTTGTTTAATGTAGGCATCGTCTCGACCCATTTTGTGAAATAGTCAACAACGACTATAATGTACCCATGCTCCCCGGCCGAGGTCCGGTTACATTTCATAAAGTCAATGCCCCATTTGGTGAAAGGTCCAACAACGACAACATGATGCAATGGTGCAGGTGATAATCTAGCTTTACGGTCATAAATCTGGCATGCATGACAAATTTTGACTACAATAATGCAATCTTTGAATATGGTAGGCCAGAAGTAACCAACACAGAGAATTATCTATGTGGTAGCATAACCAAATAAGTGTCCACCAAAAGCACCTAAATGGAAATCATTCAAAACTTTCTCGACTTCCTCATGAGTGAGGCACCTTCATAAAATCGTATCGATACGACGAAGGTAAAGAGTGTCACCAATGATAAGATAATATTTAGCTTGGTATTGGATACATCGTTGTTGCGAGTGAGAGGTATCATGCCAGAAAGTTTGGGTCTAGAGATAAATCAGTATATCTCCATACCATGGGTTAGATGACAAAATAAGGAACAGAGACTCATCCATAATTGATGGTTTTGATGTTGAATCAATGGTATTTGAGAGAAGGTCACAAAGAAGCTCGCTAAAGACTAGAGATTTCTTTGATTTGGATTTGATGAATTCCAAATAAAATTCTTTCAAAATGACGATCCATTTTGAGTATTTGCCACCCAGCAATTGGCGTGACAAAATATATGTCATAGGGTTGTAATCCGAAATGATAGTGGTCTTTTGGAGCAGGATATAGTGGTGAAATCTCTGTACAGTTTGAATAGCAGTTTGAGTACTTAACTTTTGTATCATTGAGATTGCGGCTTAAATAATATATCAGATGTTCAATCCCATCTTCTTCTTGCACTAAAACCATTCCAATGGTTGTATCTGTAGTGGCGAGATACAGGAAATAGTCGTTTTGATAATTCGGGGAATGCATTAATGAGGCTCTAATCAAGGTATATTTAAGAGCATCAAAGGAATCTTGCGCAACTTGATCCTAATAGAAGGGTATCCCATTTTTCAAAAGACAAGTAAATCCTTTAGCCATTTCAACATAATTGGGAATGAACCTCCTCAGAAAGTTATCCTTTCCTTGGAGTCTCTATAATTGTAGAAGATTGGAAGGTGGAGGTGTTGGCTTATTGGGGCCTTACCCAAGTTCAGAAATGTTTAGCCAAACAAATCCTAAAACTACCGACACTTTTGGCAACAATCCGTGGAGCACGGACTGAGGTCTCACCCGAGGTAGTATGGGAGGGTGCTGGAACTAGGTTTATGCACCATAGGGATGTCTTCATGAGGTCTGGAAGTTCATGAACTGATCCTACGTGTTGCACTACTCCCATGCAACTGTCTGCTCAGAGTATCTACCTTCACATGGTTTGGAATATGAGTGTGAGTGCAATTTATATTTTATGTACTTAATATTATTATAGATCTTCAATTACTTAAGACGACACAATGCTTTTAGTTACCATTTAACATAACAGACATATGCACAATCATAAACCATAAACAGATGCATAAACCAAAATATAGAATAGATACATGATATTCCAAAACCAACTTATCTTTATTAATGCCTTTATCCAGTTACTATCCACTTCCTGCCCTGCGTACATAGCTGCAAGGGTCCACGCACACAGATGCAGACTCTACCAGGCCTCCGTGCACACAACTATGGAGCTTCTGTCTCTTATTGCAACCCAAACTCGGGCTTACAGACTCAGATCTAATATCGCATTCAGACACCCATATCACTTCTTACATTACCAAAAACTACCGTTTACACTTAGAGCCTCGCTCTTATTTATACATTCCCATGGTCCGCGGACCATGGGTAGGTCGACACATTCTAGATTAATTTAAAATATTTTAGGGCAGACTACCCTTAGACTTGACCCATTACAATTCACGCTATGTGCACTTCGCGAAGCTTTTAAAATACCAGTACAAAAAAATTGTGGGCTTTAAGCCCCAAAACCGTTACGCAGGGGATCCCCCAACACAATCATCATGAATCATCCCAAGTCACTCATCGGTGCGGTGAGACATGCTGCGAAGGCTTCGCGGTCCACCATCCCTGTGAGTGACGCACTACGCTTTGTTGCTCCACCCTTGCCTTCTGTAACACTTCTTCAAGCTCCTGCTCCATTGCCCCTGCTAATTCACGTAACCAATGATGCTAATTCTGCTCTGCTCGGTTAACACAAAGCGGCCCATCATAGGATTTTAGCTCTAGCTAAGATTCGAAAGCTGTGAAATCTTTGTGCAAGAGTAGCAAGCTTGTGATCTCTAGTCTTGTATACTCAATGTCTGCTGAAGCTTGTGTTGTAGATGTTACTATCCGCGAGGTCCCAATCTTCAAGTTTCATCATGGGCACGCGACCCAGGGATGCACTTTTCATTGGAATTCTATCTTTTATCCCAAGATTCACTATCTCGCCCTTATCTTTCATAGATCGCTTACCCGACCACAAGTTTCGCGGCGACATTTGGACCAGTCCTACTATTTGTTTGGGAATTTGTGGTATATCTCCCACCACTGGCATTGGGCTCAGCACGATGACCTCAACTGTCAACATTACACTGCTCCGAAGGTCTTATGTCTCTTTTGGCAACGTTACAACCACTAGGTTTATGCTCAAAACATCAAGGTTGGAAGGGTCCATATCTATCATATAGCTCAATAACTTAGGTCTCGCAGTGCCACGGTTTTTTCGGTAGATGACCAACTATGATTATAGGCTGACCGATATTCAAATTTGACAGTTCCCTCCTTTTTTGGTTCATTAATGTGATACTGACAGGAGATCATTTCAAATCCATCTCTGATTCTATGTCTTAAATGCCCGCCATCCGCTCCTCGCTGTCTCAGATTGACCATCTTGTCATGAACAATGACCTTAATGGTCACTTTCCCACCTTTCTATGCAGCAGCATAGCCTTTTATGCGTGATCGGGATTCCTGCAATAAATGCTCCTTACGCGGAACCCTATTTTCACGCAGCTTCTTTGGAGACTCGTTATAGTCTCGTGCCTTCATTCAATTGCTTGGAGTGCTAAGTCTGTACTGCAGTTGGTTAGTCAGATAGCTGGTCCACTCATGTAGAGCTTCAGGTGACTGCCATTTACTCTTTCTGGGAAGGGTTCTCCATTAAGCTTGCCGAGCTGGACCGTGCCTCCATCTATGACCTCTTTGACTACATATGGTCCCAACCAATGCATTCAGAGTTTTCCATGGAATTTCTCGAACTTGCTGTCATACAACAATACTAAATCATTTACTTTGAACGTGCACAACTTGATATGGTGATTGTGCCAAGCTTTCTTTCGCTGTTTCTGTACCTGCTAATGGAATCCCGCTAGAAATAGTTCTTCCTCTAATTCTTCCAGTTGTGCGAGCCTTACTTCCAAGGCTTCGCGGTTTACCATGCCTATCATCGTTGCAATCCGAAAACTGGGTACAATGTATTCCATTGGCATGATGGCTTCCGTGCCATAGACTAACTTGAACGGTGTTTGCCCCATCAATTTCTTACATGTGGTTCTGTATGCCCATAGCATGGCAGGTATGCATAAATCCCAATCGGTTCATTGTGCATTACATACTTTGGTCAATGCAGTCTCCAGAATCTTGTTGAATTCTTCTACGGTCCCGTTCGCATGCAGATGGTATGATGTGCTTTGCTGATGATACACCTAGAATTCCTTAGTAAGTGCACTGATAGTTTCATTTAGGAAGTGTGTTCCAAGGTCACTCATTAAAATTTTTGGGCATCCAAACCATGTCAAGACGTTGTTGAATAAAAAATTTGCCTCTGCAGTGGCCGTGTAGTCCTTAACCGGCTGTGCTTCCTCCCATCTAGTCAAATACTCTATCACAGTGATGATGTAGCGCACCTGTCTTCCCTTGAGGTGTGATAGGCCTCACAAAGTCTATGGCCCATTTTTCGAATGGTTGCAGTGTCATCTATGGATTGAGTGGCATCTCATCCCTTCGCGATGGTTTCCCAGTCCATTGACATATGTCTCAGGCCTGATAATACGCTTTTGAGTCTTGATGTAGGGTTGGCCACCATAGTCCGGCGCGAAGAATCTTCTGTGTTTTCACCCATCTCGCATAATGTCCTCCTACAACCCCCCCATGTGCTTCTGCGAGGATCTGCCCTTGTTCAAATTCAGGTACATATCTTCGTAATATTTCGTCGTTTCCCGTTTTGTAGAGGTGCCCCGCGATAACAGTAAAATCTGTCACGCATACCACCAATTATTTCTTCTGCTGAACGTAATATCCTTGTGGTGCAGTCCTTGTGGTTAAGAAGTGGAGTATATCCTCGAAGTGGCCACCCACGATGCGCACTGCATAGAGCTGTGCATCAGGTAGTACTTCCTCCAAATTTGTTGGCTCCTCACCATTCTCAATTCAGGACAGGTGATTTGGGCCTGCATTTAGGCATCCCAGCTTTACAATGACCTCGAAGTCATATTATTGAAACAGTAACAACCATCTACAAATGCGCCCCCCCAACAGAGGCTTGTTCACCAGGTATTTCAATGTGGAATGATCAGTATACATCTTGAAGTGCCCACCGAGTAGATAGTGGCAGTATTTCTAGAGCGCGTATACCATCGCCAACCCCTCACACTCAGTAGTGCAGTAGTACTTTTCAGCTTTGGACAATTGTCGACTTGCGAACGCGATTAGGTGATCAATGCCTTCTACTCCTTCCTATGTGAGTACAGTGCCCAACACGGTACACGATGCATCAACATGTACATGAAATTCGATGGTGGATGCCATATTTTCCTTGAGAATCTCCAGAATTTTCTTACAGTCATCATTCCAACAATATGTAACATCCTTTTTCAAGAACTGTTCCATTGGTGTCATGATTTGTGCATTTCCCTTAATAAACTTTCGATAGTATCCAGTGTGCCCCAACGTGGTACGAAGTTGTTTGACACTGTGCGGCGCTTGCAGATTGAGTATGACATCAATCTTCGCAGGGTCCACTATCAAGCCTTGTCTCCGGACCACATGGCCAAGAAAATTTCCAAAGGGGACGAGGAAGGTGCAATTCTTAAGATTCAGCGCAATCTAGTGTCGTCGACACATATCCAGCATCAACCATAAGCTCGCTATATGTTTCTTGACTAGCCCAAATACAGTCCAATCGTCAAAATAAACCTCCAAAAACTTATGGATGAATTCCTTGAACGCGACCACTACTACGCGTGAAAATATCGCTGGCGCGTTCTTAAACCCAAAGAGCATAACAGTGTACTAAAAACATCCCCATTCGGTCGGGAAGGTTGTCTTGCTCCTATCTTCTGGCACGATCTTGATCTAATGGTACCTTGAGAACCCATCCGTGAATGAGTACACTTCTTATCTGCTAACATTCTCCAGGACTTCATCTATAAATGGTGTTGGGAATGGGTCATGAACACAGGCATCATTCCGTTTTCGAAGTTCCACGCAGATTCGAATTTGCCCTTCTGTTTTTTCTCTTTCACTATCATAGGACTCACTGAGTCAGACTCTTCCACTGGTTCAATAATTCCTGCTGCAAGCATTTTGTCCAATTCTTCGCGGACCTTTTCCTTATACTTCGGATTCAAATGGTAAGGACGCTGCTTAACTGGCTTTGCATCTAGTTTCAGAGTTATCTTCATCATCCCTAGGTTGTTGAGGATCCCTTTTAACTCTATTATTTTGGTCAGGAATAAGTCTTGATATTCGCAAAGTAACTCGATGACCTTATCCACCGTGGCATCATCCCAATAGTCCCCAAGCGTTGTGTACTTTGGCTCCACATTTGTACCAATCATCTGTTTCATTTTCAGTGGTGCAGTGATGTCAGGGTCCTCGATTGATGGTCCTTGCACTTTGCAACTCCCTTCTATTTCCAGAATATTAATGTTTCGGGGGTCATCATCATCATCCTCCACTTGCATGTTGTAACATTCTAGGGCATGGCTTAACTGATGTGACCATACTAGTTGAACTATTTCTTTTGGTTCCTGCAGTATTTTGAAAATGACGGCTTTCACAACTTGCAGCGCATTGTCAACATTATCCGCCCATTGATCATCAAATAAGAATGTTAATAAAAATCCTTCGTTCAAGATATCCCATTCACCTGTACCATGTCGGAGTTTTGTCTCAGTATACCAGTTTCTTGGGATGACATCCAAGGTATGATAAAATAAGTGTACCCATTTAGGTTGGGGCTCTTCACCATAGGCTTTGGTCCATTTTGTGAGGTGCATTTGTGGGTCATCGCGTCCATCGTACTTCTTAGTTATTCATAGTTCCAGCTTCCCAAACCTTAGCTACATCATCATTCGACAGTCACATCAGTTTTCAAAATTTCCTTCATGTGTCCCCCACCAACACGTAGGTGTTGCATGCAACACCCACTTTAATGCATCGAACCTCTGGTGCTCTGGTACTGCACTCTCAAACTTGTTCAAGAATTCATCCACAATTGTCAATCCATCATATGTTGGTAGATTTCAGGTCTGGGCAGTTACGCAATGCAATGATGTGGTCATCATATTACAATTTAGCGTTGTCACTTCACTCACCTGATTGTGCCATCATTCATCTTCTTTGTCTGAATCCAAAAGCCAGGACTCTGCGTGCTCCCACAAGACCCTTCCATTTGTAGTCAGATTTAGCCAATCCTGGTTTCGCGCGGTTATTTTGTAAATACAATCTAACTCCTCATCACCTCTATTGTCGCACACGGGTTCAGTGTAGCGTTCTCCTTCAGAGGGATCCAGCGGAACTACCACATGTAGGAACTTTTTGTCAAAAATCATTTTCCGCTTCTTCAGGTTGATGAATCCATTCATATTTGTGGCCCAGTCTATTCCTAGCAACGCAGGGTAAGGATTACTGTCATCTACAATCTCTATTACCTCGAAGTCCATCTGCGTACTCACACCTTTGATATCCATTGTTACCCCTTGTAATCTTCCCATGAGAAAGATCTTCTGTTGGTTCGCCATTCGTAATTAAATAGGATACCACTTTAATGCGGGTCTACCTATGCGCTCCCAAGTCTGCTTTGGTAATACGTTCACGTACAAACCTAGATATAACATTACTTTATCCATCTCATATTCACCAATTTTCACCATAAATTACATTTCCCTTTCGGTGCGTAAAGCATGCTTCCCCATTTTTTGAACTACGTGCGGTTCCCTGACCTTGTGCACTTAGGGATTAGCTCTTGTAGTCCTTTGACTGCCTTATTGTCATGCAACAGTTTCATACATGTCTCTAAAAAGGTAGTTAACATAGAAGGATCTAGGCCCATCTTTGGTTGATCCTTACTACTTGAAGTAGAAACCTCCGCGAAGCTCTTCTTAGCTTCCATAAATGTTTCCTTTGCGCATTCCAAGTCAAACTCAGGTTCCTTTGTAGGAGCCTTACGTATCCAGGTATCCTATTCAGGCTGCTTCCCCTTATCTTCCCCCGTGGTCGCACCACTTCTGAGCATCATGTTCATGTTGGGGTCCTCTTTGTGTGGTTTGGACCTCAACATTTGGATATTTTGCGTTGGAGTAGGCTGTAGCACCCCTTTTTCGAGAATTTGCATGATCAACATCGAACAATCTACCATTTCATGATCAAATTGTTCATAGTACGAGTAAGATATTCTAATCAAATTCGTACAGTCACGCGTGTGGTGGCCAGGTCCTCGACAATTATAGAAGATTAACTGTTCGTGCCCTCGTCCGGGTCCCATTCCTCCTCGTCCTTGACCTCACCCTTGAAATCCCCCCCACACAATTGCCGCAGCTGGATTGAGTTCTCACATTTTTGTTTGCATTCGATAAGCTGGGGCCCTATCCATCATTATTTCATAGCTCCTACATGTCCGCTCGTTGTGACCCACTGATCTACATAAATTACAGTACAGTTGCTGTGGAGTCTGGGTATACTTCTGCAAAAGGTGACAGCTGTCCATCGCGTGCTTTCCTCCCACGAGTACCAGAGTGTAGGGAGCACACTCGGCCCTACTTGTGCCTTCGGTCTCAATGGCATCAGTCCCCCCTCTTGCCAAATATTTCACGAATACAGGACAATGATCCTTATCATGACCTTGGCCTTTACATTTTATACACCACAATTCTTGGTGCGGCTCTGGCTGGGGTTCCCTATCCTGCTTCAAACTTTGCATCTCTAAGCATAGGTTTTATATTTGCGTGTGGATTTGTTGGGCTTCCAACCCTGGATCCTGTATCGGTGTTTTGTGCAACCTCATCGCCATTTCCAATGCCTCTGCCTGGGTTGAGAGCTTCTGTTATGACAATGTTGTCCTCAGGTGTGGTGTCAAAGACACCACAAACCATGCACGGTGCTGCACATTTGTCAGTGTCATATTAGCCTCACGGATCGTACCTTTTAGCCTCTAATCTAGATCCCAGGGGGGTTTCACCTGGAAGCATCGCGATCTCCTTTAATCCAATGATTGGCTGCGTCTCTGATTTCTGCCGGCTAAATTCTCTGTTCAATGCAATCTGAATCTCCGCTATTCCGACATTTGGGTGATCATTCGAGTGCTTGATATACGAAGTCAGCGCGCGATCCTGCTGTGCACTAACCAATGTGGCCTTCTTAATGTTATCATCCGTAACCCTGTGTGCTTCCCACACTACTCTTACTATGAACCAAAACTGATTAGGGTCTTCGTTTCCTACTCCTTTGAATATAGGCAACTTGAACGTGCTTGCCATGCTAAACTTCTGGTGTGGTGGAGGCAGAGTGGGCGAAGATGGAGGTGAAGAAGGTGACGGGAGTGGTGGCATTAGTGGGGATGATAACTATGGAATGCGCTGCCTGATCAAACTAACTGCACTCCTCAGAGAAACCCAAGCGTGCTCTTCCTCACTTGCTCGTGGAGGTGAAATTAAAGGACTATTTCCTACCCCTTCGATCCCTTTGTAGACCTTTCTGCTCCGCATCGTTCCACTCATTAATGTATTTTCATCACCCATTTTTCACATAACAACATCTTAATCCAGGTATTCAAAGACTTGATATACTTACCTTGCGGTCCCTTGAGAAAACATCTTTCTGCTTCACTATAGCTGATAGTTGTTTCTATCACAAATTCAATGATAAACCCTCCTATTATCCGATCTAGCCAATGGTGTATGGTCCGTGCGATCTTATCTTCAGATGCCCCTAGCTTGCGCACCAACTCTGGAGTCCACACTATCAGTTGATCGAGCTTGCACCTTCCCTAGCTGTCTACTAGCCTCGCAATCCAATCATACAGTTCCAAAGAGAAGGTCGCGAAGAAGATCTCGTGGATTTATGTATATATGAAGAGATCCAACCACCTCTTCTCAGATATCTGTAGTGTTTTTTTTCCTGTATTACGAACTCGTGTAGATTCTGATCCAACCAATCTTCAATTTCTTCTTCATAGGGTTCTAGTGTTCCGACATCAAACATCCCTTAGGCAGATCCCAGTCCCAGCAACGAAACCATTATTTGGCTTATTGGGGCCTGACCTAGGTTCAAATATGTTTAGCCAAACAAATCCCAAAACTACTGGCCCTTTCGGCAACAGTCCATGGAACGTGGGCTGAGGTCTCACCCGAGGTAGTATGAGAGGGTGCTGGAACCAGGTTTTCACACCCTATAGATATCTTGATGAGGTCTAGAAGTTTGCAAACTGATCCTACATGTTGCGCTACTCTTACACAACCGTCTGCTCAGAGTATCTACCTTCGCATGGTTTGGAATATGAGCGCGAGTGCAATTTATCTTTTCTGTGCTTAATATTATTATAGATCTAAAATTACTTAAGATGACACAATGCTTTCAATTACCATTTAACATAACAGACATGCGTGCAATCATAAACCATAAACAGATGCATAAACTAGAATATAGAATAGATACATGATATTGCAAAACCAACTTATCTTTATTCATGCCTTTATCCAGTTACAATCCACTTCTTGCCCTCGGCACACAGCTGCAAGGGTCCGCGCACATAACTATGGACTGTTATGAAACCAGCTCAAGAAAAGATAGAAAAGATAGATCAACGCCTTAGAATTCATCCTCTTCGAGGGGACAACCTCCTTTACATTACATAAATGAACAATTCTTGGATGATTCAAATGAAAAAAACTCCTTTCTATATATAGGAGTCTAAGGAGTCACAATATAACCCAGCCGACCTAACAATAATAATATAAAGCCACAAAAATAACAATAGAGGGATTCTATGGGGCACATTAATAACAATATGGGGACAATAGGGGCACAACAATATTAATAAGGGGTACAACTATAATAGTAATGGGGTAATCACTAGTATTATAGGGAACCAACATCACCCTCTCCTTCAAAAAGGTGTTGTCCTCAACGCTTGAGTAGTTCTGGATGTTTCTGTATAAAATTCTCATCCTCCCATGTGGAATCTTCAGCAGATAAGTTCTTCCACTTGATAAGATACTCTGAAATTGATCGATTTCGTAGCTGTCGAGTTCTTATCTCTGTGAGTGCCTCTGGTTCCAATAAAATTTTTCCTTCCTCGTAAAGTTCTAGAAATATTATTGAACTGGGAGCTTATCGCCTATAACCTTCTTTAAACATGAAACATGGAAAACTGGGTGCAATCGAGAAGCTGCAGGAATCTCTAATTTGTATGCCATAGTACCAATCTTTTGCAACACCTTGTATGGACCATAATACTTTGGTGATAATATATTATCCTTCTTAGCTTGCTTCAGGGACATTTGCTTATATGGTTGTAGCCTTAAGAATACCCAATCACCTACATCAA
>APFE030778490.1:5845-22100 GCA_000404065.3 Pinus taeda | reverse complement strand
ACATGCACTTTTGCACCCTTCGAGGAGGTTTTGGTGAATGAATGGAACAAGATTTATTGATTTTTGCATCTGATATCTACTACTGATGTTGCACTTCTATACTCTTAGTTGATGTTGGATTGAGAAGAGATAAATTGCTATCGCTTGAAGCTCATGAGTAGAACTAGTTATAAATGGTACTTTTATCTCTTAACTGTTTCTATTTCCTGTGTTAAAGTGATATTTAAATTCAGTTATTTATATGTTAATGCTTGAATGCTTGAGTTATCATTTGGCACTTTTGTACGGTGATAAATATTTATTTGTGCTTAATATATGAGTAGCTTACTGTGTGATAAGTTTTTCACAACTGTTTCACCTAACCTTTTATGTGAAGTGGTTTATCTATATTGAATTCTTTTCTTATAACAGTTGAATGATCTTTATTACTGATTGTTATTCGAAATCATTTTAGATCGCACAGCAGAAAGGTTATACCTCGGGTTAGTATAGATTTAGATGTTGTTTCTTTTTTAGAATACAATTGCATATCATTAGATTAAAGTTAGAATTAGAAGCATCTCAATTAGAGTGTTTTAAAGCTAGGAACATCAATCAATCTCACACACACGCACAAATTGGGAAACTGGTCCCATTATCCCCAGTCGGACCCGCTATACCAAACGGAAAAGGAGCTGCCAACCAAGGTCCAGACCGGGCAGGTATCCCCCTTGTTGTTGAACCGATTTTCGGGGCTTCAACACATAGGAATGGAGATCATAGTTGGCTTGAATTAGTTTTGGACAAGAGGCTTGATATTACTTATTGATAAACCATTGTCCATGTGAAATGTTGGATTCTTTCATCATATTTTGATTTTGTTAATTTATAAGTACCAGTTTCATTTTTTTGTTTCTCTGCATCTATTTTATACCCCAAAAATATTTTTCCCAACAAATTAATTTTCTGTGGTAAATAAATAATGAAAAATACAAAATAGATATTTTATGGTACTTTTAACTATTCAGAAATATACTTAGAAAAAGTCACACACAAACATCAAATATTCTTCGCTTTGAATTTCTCTTCATTAAATTTTTCTCATAAAAAATTAAGGGCTCCTTTACCAGGGAAAATGGACCTTTGAAATACAAAGAAAAACAACAAACAAGACCTAGAATTTCTTGAGAAAATTTATGTATATATTTCTATCCTTCATTCCACATGTGAAGCCCTAAAAAAACACCTTTGCGCTCACACGTGTCATGTTGGCCCTCTCGACCATCCACACGTCTGTTCCATACATTGTTTACTTCACACATGTGGCCCTATTTGTTGTATGATGATCACATGTGCGATAGATTTTGATGTAGATAAAACCAGTTCAAATTCTCCCACATATGGTCACTTGCACACTATGTGCTTAGAAATATTTCCTTGCTACTCACTTTCTAATTCCTTCTGCCTCTTCATAAACCTAGAATTAGCTCATGCAAATCTACTAGAATCTCTCCAAAACAATTGTGTCTCCATCCTCTCCCTTAGGTTTCCTATATAATTTCAAATAGAACAAAATCCCTAACCCCTAATCTCGAAAGTGATAGACATCTATGATTAAATCCTAACACACTTAAATAAATGGTTGAGACTAGATCTAAGTCACCTAAATAATTAAATTATTTGTCCTTATAAATTTTCTCAATTATCCAACATTAATCAATTAAATTAATTAAATTTCTTTTCCTAAGCTAAAACTTAGGAAAGAAATCATATTACTTGCTCCTTTCGAAAAAACACCTAAAGAGGACTTTTCTCTTGCATGTTGGCCACTTAGCCTATGTAGAAGACCTTTCAATGCAATAAATCAACAATATCTCTTAGGAAGGAAGGGAGTCTCTACCACCCCTAGCTCATCCCTATAGAGGAAAAAATTTCACTTCACCAGGAATTTGGTGAGAATACCCTACACCTACTCATCTATGGATATGTATTTCAATTTCACAACACCTTTCTAGATCCTATCTTTGATGAAGTGGTAACTAATATTTACATGTTTGGACCTGCCATGAAACAAATTTTCCAAAATATTGATGCAAGTTTGATTGTCGTAATGAATCATTGTGATCCTTATATCAATACGAAATAAACCTATGAGCATTTTGTGAAGCCATATTGCTACACAGGTCACTAGGCACACAACAATGCACTCAACCTCTATTGAGTTAAGTGTTATTGAATGTCGCATACTATTGAATCTTGAGATAATAGATGACCCCAAGCTAAAACAACAACCCAAAGTACTCTCCCTATCCACAACATTCACAAACCAATATGAATCTATGTATCCTTGGAACTACATGTTGATCTAGATTGTCATTGATGTCAACATGGCAATATTCTGGGATACTAAATGATGATGTGAAGTCAAGGAGAAGCAGATCTGTGAAGTAACAGGAGCAAGAAGCCAAGGATGAAAGCCATCAGGGAAGCCATCTGAAGTCAAGAACAGGGGTTATCAAAGAAGAGCTATCGAAAGTCAAAGGAAGACCTATTGGAGTAAGACAAGCATATCGAAAACTAGAGAAGTAGTTTATTGGAGCATATCCCATATGCCCAAAGGTAAGTGCTAAAGGGAAGAACAACAACACTTATCGCATATACCCAAAAGTAAGTACTGAAGGAAGAAAACAGTGGAATCGGAGGAGCTTTGTAGACCCGACAGTTCTGTTACAATACGCCTCTATTGAAATATCGCATCCACTGCATCACGAGTCTTGAATCCTTGTTGTTACACTGAAATCCCCAATTGCGATATGAGTTGCGGACCCGATGGTCCCATTATAACACACCCTAATTAATATTGCATCCGTCCTATCGAAACCTTTGCAAGTTATGAAGGCTTGTCACATTAAAACTTTGATTGCGATATAATATACAGACCTGAACAATTTATGGTAACAACCCTAATACACTATCACACCTGTCTATTGGAACTTTCATATCACAATTCATAAAGGGATGTCACATTAAAAACTGTGATTGTGATATTATTGCGGACCCAACGACACTACTATGACATAACTTAATGTAATATCGCATCCGTTGAATCACAAAGTTCGAAAGGGATGACATGTTAAAACCATCGTTTGTGATAAAGTTGTGGACCCAATTGAGTTATCAAAAGAAGCTTATTGGAATATCACATCCATCAAAAATAGGGGCATCAACAATATTAATATCAGAAGACAGAGCATTGCACAAATTGAAAGACCTCTGGTCTTTATGAAATTGCGATTGTGGGATTAAAGCAATGATGTGGCATGTGGGGACCATCAAACATCTATTGTAATGTGGGTATAGCCTCTCCTATATGATTTTTTTAAATAAACAAGTTTATGATATAATTGGAAAAAGGCCCTCCGATATAATTTTAATATGCGAACTCATAAGTCAGCCTCTCCTCCAAATGAACGTGTCTTTTGGTTATTGGTGAGACTCGTATAAATACAAGTTAAAACGCTTCACTTCAAGCAGGTGAATCAGGCATCTATCATAGAGAAGGATAGTTCACAACTCGTGAATGTGAGGTAGTAGAAGAAAGGAACCCAAAGGTCAAGCGAATGAAAGAGGAAGCCAAAGGTCGAGCGAGCGAAGAAGGAAGCCAAAGGTCTAGTGGAAGAAGAAGGAAGCCGAAGGTCGAGCAGTTCGTTGACTGGGTTATTTATTGAAATGCTCAAACCTATGTTTAACAGTGATTCAGATAATAGTTCAAAAGGATGCTCTGTAGATCTAAGAAGATTACCTGAGTATGAACCGGGTTGTTTTTTTAATTGAACACACAATATGAAACCGCGACAGTCACTCCTCTAAAGAAGTCACTCCTGAAGTAGTCACTCCTGAAGCAGTTACTCCTGAAGCAGTCACTCCTGAAGCATTTACCGTGATAGTGAGAACAGAGGCTTGAAACAAATAGTTGTTTTTGTGCAGAGCTTAGTGCAGTTCATTGTAGACACATTGAAGTTGTGTGAAGACTATTGAAGATCATGATGTATTAGTCATCATGATGTGACTTAGAGATTTTGCTTGGATATAATGAAGAGCAATGGTGACACCTTCTATGAGACAAGGTTGCCATTGATTATGTAACGTGGAGACTAAGTGAAGGTGTAATTATAGATTGATAGAACTCAATGAAGAAGATTATGGGAGTCGTGAATTAGTATCAAACATATCTAGACAAAGTATAGAAGTGGGTTGGAGCCTAGAGGGTTGGTGCCCTAAAGGTTGGAGCCTCGAACAAACAAGGTAGGTGCCTTGAAGGATAGGGTTGGAGCCCTAGAGGATCAGAGTCCTCAAGAAACCAGGTCGGTGCCTGAAGCAGATATAGAATTGGAGTCCTTGAGGTTGGTGCCTCAAAATTGACAAGGTTGGAGCCATGGAAGTCCAAGTCGGTGCTTGGAAAATATAGGTTGGAGCCTGGAAGATTGAGGATTGGTGTCCTTGGAGTTGGTGCTCCTAAACTCAAGGTTTGTGCCTTGGATAAGATAGGGTCAAAGCCCTAGAGGTTAGAGCCTCACTAAAGTCCAAGTAGGTGCTTGGCACATCCCAGGTTAGAGCTTGGGTGTCTTCATCAAGGGTTGGAGCCCTACCCATATTGTACTTGATTCTTTATAAAGATTGTATTAATAAAAGCGTTTACTTCTGTTGTTCATTTTTGTGTTCTAAATATAAGTGATCTAACTGGTAAAAGTAACAATTGAAAAGAAATACTAATTCACCCTGTAGTATAACTAGGGGGGATAATATGGGGCACAGAGGGAGGTACCCAAGGGAATAATGTAATAATGGGATGGGCCATAGTAATAAATAAGGTGGTTAACCCGTATCATGTAAGGGACCACAAGTAGTTAGAAACACTGTAATAAGCCCATGGCATTAGATAGATGGTATTGAAGGAGCCATGGTAATGACCCATGGTATTGTATGTATGAGGCCTATATAGAGGCTAGAGACTCCCCATTGAGAGAGGTCAAGGATTATTGTATGAACAGGGATATGGCTTGTGTAGTGTTCTCCTTCCTTAAGGAGTGAATGTATGGTGTTGCCCTAGCTTAAGGGTTTGATCAAGAAAGCGAAACATTTCTATCTATTTCTGTCTTATTATTTCTGGGTATATTTGTATTTTCATATATTATCAGGTTAGATATATAACAAGTGGTATCAAAGCACTTTCTTGGGCAAAGGAGAATTTTTATTTTTTATTTTTGCAGGAAATTTTTGGGGCGGCGAGTTTGTAGATCATATTTGTACGTTTTTGTGAAAAATTTGCAAAATATAATTGCAGATCTGGGTTCCTTGCAAAAAAAATACCCAATTTGAAAACAAAAATCGGTCGAATCAAAGTCCGGATGAGGGGGATATTGCTGATTTAAAAATCAGTTATGTTGTAGACATTTTTCGAGGCTGTGAGTTTGTAGATTAGATCTGTACATTTTGGTGCAAAATATGTAGAATATACTTGTAGATCTGGGTTTTTTGTGAAAAAATACCCAGTTTGAAATTTTTTTTTGGCCAAATCGGAGTCCGGATGAGGGAGATATCGCTGATTTAAAAATCAGCTGTGTTGCAGACATTTTTTGGGGTGGCGAGTTTGCAGATCAGAGCTGTATGTTTTGGGGCAACATTTACAGAATCTAATTGTAGATCTGGGTTCTTTGTAAAAAAAATACCCAATTTCAAAAAAAAAAATAGTTGAATCGGAGTTTGGATGAGGGAGATATCGCTGACTTAAAAACAACGTTTTTTTTTTCTTCAGAAATTTTTGTGTCAGTGGGACAATGGCAGTGCGAATCAGAAATTCCAGGCCTAGATCAGGATTTCTATCGCATGGGAAAATGCAGAATCATTGTTCCATTTCCAAAAATAGGTCATAATAGGGATTTTGAGAAATATTGACTAAATTGTGACAATTTCAAATTTTCGCCAAGTAAGTGAATTTTTTTTCCCCAACCCTCTTCATGGCAGTTCTATATTTTACAGTAAAAGATAATGGTCCTACTTTTGAAGGATACATAAAAGAAAAAAAGTCATTATGGGCAAAACATTGGAGATTTTGGGTAGTGGCTAATTTTTCAGATGAGGCGGCCACATGGTGGGAATTACTTAACAAAAAGAAGTGTTCCAACCTGCCCAATGAAGAATTTGAAAAATTCCTTTTAGACAGATGGTCTCATGCTAGAAAACAAGATAATGAGAAACACATGGGGTTATTTTCTATTGGTATCTCCTTATTGTAGGTTCATGGATTGATTCAGAAGGAGAAGATCATTGTGTCTAAAAATCCTAGTTACAAGCGTAATTTTATCAATGTTAATTTGGCAAAAAAAATTGCAAGTTCCAGCAAAACACATTGAAAACACACAGGTGGATAATGAAGATGTTCAAGTTTATAAAGATTTGAAGCTTTCTATGGATAAGTATGTGTTGCATTGTGATTTTTATACTTCAGTTATGGATAACATGGATGTTGTGTTGGGATATCCTTGGATGGAATCTGTGGGTACTGTCAATATTAATGTGTAGAAGAAATTTCTGAAGCTTTGGTATAAAAAGAAGAAAATTACATCGCAGGATATTTCCATTAAGACCCAAGCATAGACTATGGAGGCAGAAGCACAAAGCTCTAATGACACTTACACGTCAGATGATGAGCCCTTAATGGTCGACAATCAAATACAAACATCAAACCAGGTACCAGAAAACCAGGTAGTGTCTAAGGAGGCTGAAGCAGCAAAGGTTATAGGTACTGATAAATCAGATGAGGACTCAGTGGTTGAAGTAATATTGGAAAATAAGAAACAACAACAGGCACCACAACATGTACCTGATACAAATTAGGTTCCATTAGGTGGTGAATTAAAGAAAGATACACCATTGGTTAACACTTCAGCATATCACCACCCACATCACCCCGTAAGAAAACAACCAACAAGATGGCAACGAATTAGCCACAAGGACAAAAACCCTCGCATGACAGATAGAGAGGAGCGATGATCCACCTACTACACATCAACACAGAAGAGCCACCAGGGTCAACTTCCATCTCAAGTGAGCGAGGCACCAACTGGATCGAGGGTTCACCTTTCTCTTGGATGGCTAGGTGCACGTGCATGGTACCAGTGGACTACTCTTTTGAGTAGATCTTATTATTTGTGTTCTTCGTATGTTTCAGGGACGAAACATGCTAATGGGGGTGGAATGTAGTATACCTAGGGGGGATAATATGGGGTACAGAGGGAGGTACCCAAGGGAATAATGTAATAATGGAATGGGCCATAGTAATAAATAAGGTGGTTAACCCGTATCATGTAAGGGACCACAAGTAGTTAGCATCAATGTAATAAGCCCATGGTATTAGATAGATGGTATTGAGGGAACCATGGTAATGACCCATGGTATTGTATGTATGAGGTCTATATAGAGGCTAGAGACTCCCCATTGAGGGAGGTCAAGGATTATTGTATGAACAAGCATATGGTTTGTGAAGTGTTCTCCTTCCTTAAAGAGTGAATGTATGGTGTTGCCCTACCTTAAGGGTTTGATCAATAAAGAGAAACATTTCTATCTATTTCTATCTTATTATTTCTGGGTATATTTGTATTTTCATATATTATCAGGTTAGATCTATAACACACCCCCCTCTCAATGTTTCCAACAATTGGTATCAGAGCCAATACCTTCACTCAAAGCCTAACAGCTTGAAGGTTGATCATTAGAACACAAATGGTGAAGCCAAGGAAGAAAATCTCCAACGCTCCTAAAGATGTGTCTCCCTCAACCACTGAAATCAAAGTCAATCAATTTGTGAAGGCTCCATTGTTCAATGGAAATTTTTATATATGGGAGGAAAGAATGAGGAATTTCTTAAAGACTCAAGGCATTGAAGTTTGGAAATTGGTGATTGTTGATAGCATGATGGATGGAGAATCCAAGGAACATAATACAAAAGCAATGAAAGCAATCTTGAAAGGGCTACCTGATTATATGAAGGCCAATTTTGAAAAATGCTCGTCAGCAAAAGGCATATGGGATAAAATTCATGATATTCACTCAAAAGGAGCGTTGACAATGATCTCTAGTCAAGAAAATGATGGAAAACAAGAAGAAAATCCAGAGCTCATCAAGGAAGCTGAAGATAAGATTGATGACATCAAGGCTAAAGAAGACCTAGAAGATGAAGAGAATGAAAAAGACTGTGAAAAAGATCTCCTCACTAAACTTATGGCTGCCATGGAAGAGATTATCAATTTGAAAAATGATGCAGGAGCATTCGACACTCTTAATTAACTCCAGAATCCAAAGCAGAGCAAGGAAGATGACGTGGACCATCGGAACTAAACTGGAGAAATTCTGTTAAAACAAGGCTAAAATGATGGAAGCAATAAGTCTCTCGAAGACTTAATTAAATGTAATCTGCCATATGCATGTATGCGTATAGAGAGTTTAGGGGTTTGTTGAGTGATTGTGGGAAGAAATTGTGCATCTGTTATAGACATATTTGGGCACTGCAACCCCAATCATATATGTCCATAAGCCAAGGGCTTCTAAGTCCCTAAAAGTGTTGTTTTATACCCTAAAGGGACAAGGTCAGCTGATTACATCATCTCCTAGAAGTTCTCCATGGAAAACTGCTCAGAACTAGTCAAAACTGGACCATACAGACTACTCAGTGCTAAGGGTGCGATGCATCTCACCTGATCAATGCAAAAAGTGTGATGCATACT
This sequence comes from Pinus taeda, assembly GCA_000404065.3. Lineage (NCBI taxonomy): Eukaryota > Viridiplantae > Streptophyta > Pinopsida > Pinales > Pinaceae > Pinus > Pinus taeda. The sequence goes on along the minus strand of APFE030778490.1, from coordinate 13,338 downwards.
GGAAAGCCCTTCTCTAGGGTGCAATGGGCGAGAGTAGACAAATGGCAAAGACAGTTTGCAAGGTGGATGATCGTAGAATCTTCCAGAAACTTCTCCAGTGACACTTGCCTCTCTGAATTCGCCCAGGGATGAGTAAGAGATTATGAATCCCCAAGTGGAACCAAGAACTATTAGAGAGAGGACACTAGTCAAAATCTCAGAAGCTGACTCACACCCCTACAAACATCTATATATGGATCCCTCATCCCAGAGATCCAGAGGTTGGAATCTTGTATTTTGTAAGGAAGTGCTGTTGGTTTCTTTGTGAAATATCATAGTGTTGGGTGATCTAAGTTTTCATGAGGTGAAGAAGGGCTTTCATGCTGGGAGGATGACGCTGGGTCAGATCAATGGGTTGTAATCCTCTCTTCTACTCTTTCTATCAATAAAACTATTCAAGTTTTCCTCCACATTGTTGTATGTTTGATGATATATGCATTTGTGTGGTCAATATATATCTGGTCCTATATTGTTTATGATTTTAGATCTCTGTTCTTCGATAGTATTATGCTGCTTTGACTTTGCAGGTGCACTTTGAAGTAGGGTAAGCAAAGAAGGAGCGGCAAAGATCTGTCAGAAGGGTGAGGAAACAAGCAAAGGACCAAGCGCAAGACTGAGGTTGGTATTCTTTGCTCCTCTCTCATATACTTCTCATAAAGGAAAACGAAAGTAGTTTTAGTTTATTTGTTTCTAAGATAGCTACCCGTCTTAGTGGGACTAGCAGCTCCGAGTGGACACTAGATTTCCCGATAACAAAATGGCGACTCCACTGGGGAGCGAATAGCTTGTTTGCTTGTCTATATTTGTTTGCTTTATAAACTACAGACGAAGCCTGAAGTCAAGCCAGCTAGCCTTCGAATTGCATTTGCTATGCAAGTGCAAAGTAGATCAATGCTGCTTCAGTCTATCTCTGGGTTTTGTTTATAAATTGAACAATCAATTTGAAAACATCCTAATTGCTCTCGTGGTGGCTCAAGTAACCTCATTAGATAAGCCCCTGTGATTTATATCTACTGACTATCATTTGCTCGGCCTAAATCCTTGAACTGAGATGCAAACTGTGACCAAAGACCAAGTAAAGTCTCAACCTTGTACCATCGCACCCTTTCTTCTAGGAAATCTGGATGCATCGCACCTCCCGTGTGCAGTAGGTGAGATGCATCCTTGTTTCCCTGTGTTACAGGTGCAATGATCAGAAAAGACTAATTTTGCCTCCAGATTTTGGTTTTTCTTCACTCTCTTCAGCTTTATTCAAGAGTTTTGCTGTCTGTGATCAGTATACCACTGTGGAAACCCCTTTCCTTTGCATGATTCAGCCTCTATTGTACAAAGAATTGTGAATGTTTTTATGTATTGTGCACCATTTACAATTCTCTTTTACAAAGAAGTAGCTTAATTGAATTGTCAATTTTTGATTTGAAAGTGTCGCAAGTGTCGTTTTCAGTCAAAGAAAAGAATTCTATTGTTCTTGATGGTCGATTACACTGTTACTCTTGTATTTGATTTGGATTAGTAGTTTTTCAAGTGTCGAAAGCAATTTTCAATTCAAAATCGCAAGTGTCGTCATTGTCTTCCTTTCATTTTTTGAAGAGAAAATTGTTAGTATTGTCGCTTTGAAAAGATAATTCAGATTTGTGCTTAGCATTCTTTTTGTCATTCACACATTAAGAAGGCTGAAAACAAATACATGCATGTGCATTTGCATTTAGACTGCTTGTTGATTTTGATTTAGGACAGTGCGTCTAGTGTGTGCTCTCTGCTCTATGTTGAAAGAATCTCATTTCTCTTTCCTTAGTAGCTAGGATTTTCATTGCAAAAAGAAGATTAAACGACTGTTTATCATAGATTGCATTTTAGGAATTGTATATCTACATCATGCGGTGAACCTGAAAGGCAAACTTCTTAAGAAAGATCAACTATAAAATAAATTCAATGAACATAAAAATGCTTTGGAACCTACTGCACAACATTTAGAAGTCTAGGCTAGAGACATATTCCGGCGTCGTAAAACCTGGTAACTATCGCTTTCATTGTAGGTTGGGTGATTCCTCCTCTTTGAGATTACAAGTGCCAGTACAGACTTGTGCTCCCACGTACTGTCGAGTATATATTGGGAGACCACAATAGGCTATAGCCTTTATCGCAATGCACTGAACACAACATTCGGGAAGATTGACTGTCGTACCGTAAAAAGTATTATGCAGTTTTGTGATGGTTTGGTAATCCCTCTGTCTAGATTTCCAGAATAGTCTCTTTTGTTCCTTTTCAGACTCCTTAAAGGAAAAGGTCCATCTGAGCACTTGTCACTTCAGGCTTAAATAAAAATCGAAGACGACTAGAGTCATCTTTTGCTTTTTCTCGACTCTTAAAAATTGAATAAGCAAGTTGTGTCAAAGCGTCTAAAATTTATTTTAATCGGAATAACGTCACTGTTCCCTCGTTGGTCTTAGGTTGAGAAAAATGGAGTCCACCAACCAAGGATTTCCCCTTGGAAGAAATCCTAGTCCTTTCTCCTCTTGGGGAGATGTTGGTGCACCCCAAGGCCACATTGTCCCTCCAGGGTTGACAATCGGCTTGCCAATATGGCTCTTCTCGACCTCTGTCATTCAAACCACCGCGATTCTTGAACAATCAAGTCAGCAACTAGATGATACTAGAGTTACCCTCCAACCTTCTACTTCACTTATTTCTCCCTCCCCTCCTTCCCCTTCGCTTGGTGAAGCTGGTAAAGCTAAAAACCAAGTAACTGAGAAGAAGAAGAAAGGGAAGGAGAAAGAGAAGAAGAAGAAGGAGCCAAAGGCAAAAAGGGGCAACCGTGCATCGTCTATCGAAAATACACACACTACATCGTTCAAACCTAAATCTCCATGTGTCATTTGCAAAGGATACTACTATCATCGAGATTGTCCTTGCATCCCCCGGATCTTAAGGGACTGGTCTCCTCGTTTGCACAATCCGGTGTTGTCAACCTCTGACGATCATGTTGAGAGTACACCATCAACTAGCGAAAGCGAAGTCTATGGACAGAAAGGAAAATGTAAATTTCCTTGCAAACTGTGTGAATGCAATTATGTCGTCCACTGTTGTCCCTTCCTGGACGAAGCTAAAAGAGTTTTGGATAACCATCCTGCTTCACCGCTACGACTTCCTCCTGGGTACAAGAAACTCTTACCGAGTCCATCGCTAGTTGAAAATTTGACTGACACACCTTTGTGGTCGGTCGAAGAATCTATCATTGAAGATAAACCCTCTGAGTCCACACTAGACAAATGTCAAAAGGTTGAGGCGGCAGTCGACCCGGTCTTGTCTCCGGAAGGTTTGTCTTCAGATGATACAATCACCGAAGAGAATGAGGATGACACCATTCAAATTCTTTTCGTAAACACAGACTCTGATGAACATGGGGGAAATCTACCCATTCCTTTACCGCAGGAAGGAAGTTCATCAGAGTCGTATCTGACCGTCTATTTGGTCTCACCTCCAAGCAACCTAGTTGTTTCCTTCGATTGGAATCTACTAGGCAGACCCCGTCTACCGTCTAATGTACCATTCCGAATCATTGTACAAGCTTACAGAATGGTCATGGTCGGTACTATCATAGATGAAGGGGCTTCTATGAGTATCCTTTCCTCGACTGCTTGGAAAGCGCTTGGTTCGCCATCACTTATGCCTGAGATAAGGAATCTGATAGGCTTCGACAAAGGAACCAGTCGACCGTTAGGGATCCTTCCAAATGTGCCTATAACTTTGAGAAGGAAAACCATTTATCTGAACGTAATGGTAGTCCAAGGACCTTTAGATTATAATCTGCTCCTTGGACGTGACTATATTTATGGCATGGGAGCCATCGTCTCCTCACTCTTTCGAGTAATGTGTTTTCCGCATGAAGGCAGAATGGTCTATCTCGTAGACCAGCTTTCATTCCTCAGCTCACACATAGCTAATAGTGAATCAGACTTCAGTAAGGAAAAGGTTTTCCTTCGACACATCATCACGAGACAGGTGAAGCAGATTGGTTCACGAGTCAAGAACCTGTATGCTCTTGAGGTTCAATATGAATGCAAAGCCTTGAGGAGCAGGCAACTGATGGAGACTTGGTGCTTAAGGGGGAGAGTATAGTACCTCTCAACATGCAGCACCAGACAAAGTCAAAAAATTGTGGAGGAGCCACAATTGGTGAAGCAGCTTCAGGAGGTTGTGAAGCAGCCACAACTGGAGAAGCCAAGAGGAGATCGAGTGGAGGCATCCACTCATGCAGAGACCTATAATAGGGGGAAATTTCGAGCCAAGTGGGTAGAGGGATCACATGCATCCATACCTCTAGGTCGGAGGTGGGTTGATGTGGAGTGACAGTCCCAAGAATGCTGGAATAAGGGCAGGATCATTGAGGTACCCAACATCTTTGATTAGACCTTGCTACGGGAGCCCCGACGAGGAGTAACAGGACTGGCTGAGTGGGTAGAGGCAGGTGCAGATGGAGTGACAGAGAGAGCTATAGTGCAGGAATCCCAAGATAGTGCAGAGCTAGCAGGCTGCAACAATGCGAGCGGCACAGGAGTGTTGCACCAGTGTAGGATGGCACATAGAGGTGTGAAATGGTGCGAGATGCATGGAGTGTTGCAGTAGCTCAAAGGTCACAGAGGGAGCACTTGTTAGCGACAGAGGAAGCTTCAGCATCAAAGGATGTTTCTAGCCCAACAGGAAGGTCAATTGGGAGATTTTTTTGTTTCTAGAGTTGTTGGAGTAACAACACTTGGAAGAAGTGTTGCATACAGAACATTCCAAAGGTTCAGGATCGGGTTCGAGTTGAATGCCTTTCTTGTTGAGAGGGAGTGTTGAAAATGGCAACAAGAAATGCTAAAAATAGAAGTGCTAAAAATAGTAATGCTATAAATAACAGTATGGGTACCAGTGTTGGACATAGCAAAAAGGAACAAAAAATGGAAGTGCTAAAAATAGCATTTTAGGATGGGTTCCAATTTTAGTTAGTCCCTGAACTAAAATTGAGAAGTAAAATTCGAATTTGATCTTAGCAGCTATTTGTAAAATAATTAATTAATTCATCTTGAGTTAATTAGTTGTAGAAAATCAAACATGAAGTCTATGTGGGGACATGTAACAGTTTTCTCCATTGATTGACGAATTTATCCCTCAGTTAAAAGAGATAAGGATGAGTTGTAATATGAGTTGTAATTAGTTAGGCTTAGTTAACTGAGTTAAGTCCAGTGAGATTAGTTCCAATAGTTTGTGGAATTAATTGTGAGTTCAGTTAATTATGCTTGCACGGCATGTACTGCTGCTCTCACAGATAACTAAATATTCTCTCATAAATAACTCATGCATGTCAGTTCAGTTAGAGACCCAGTTGAGATTAGAGGAAGGGACAATGTACTATCAGTTGGAGGATTTTTCCTATATAGGAAACTCATCCATGCAAAAGGAATTATCTCCTTCAGGATTGCACAATTAGATCAGAGGTTAGTGATTTTGTGAAGAGGCCAATTCACACATGTGGCATCATTGGACCCCAAGAAAAACTGCGCAAGGAAATAGGAGGCTTGGAGGGTTGAGGAAAGGCATATCTAGTGTCTATTCAGTCTATGAGATGTATTGTTTGATTGCAGAGAGAGCATGATAGCTTTTGAGTTGATTCTTTTTGTAACTTGGACAAGATTTCCACTTGTATGATAATACATAGTTGGGGTTTTAGTTTGATGCTTTCCTCTGGTTATTTCTTCTGTGTTATGTGTGATTGATTTCTTCTTATCAGTTATATGTGTTCAATTGATCTTGCTCATATTTGATTAAGCTTTCGCATAATTGTTTGTAGAAGTAGATCAAGTATCTTGCTTTAGTATATTGCATTATTAGGTGATCTACAGGTGGGAATTTCTACATGAATAAGGTATTCCTTTTCGTAAATAGTCTGTGTCAGTCTGGAAAAGGGTTAAACTTATACTAATTAGATGTATTTTCATTTACTTTTACAAGTTCGAAAATACAAGTGATCGACAATCTTTTCATATTTTTGGAGTCCGAAAAGAGCTAAAAGAGGACTCCTGCTGGAGAAACGAGTGGCATAAAGGGAAGTAATTGGCTCCAATCATGATGGAACTGCTCAAAACATGGAAAGGTCAAGAGACTGGATATTAAGCCCACTCATCACAACGGTTCATCAAGAAAGGGCAAAAACCAAGTGAAAGTGTGTGATTGACCAATTAGATGGTGACGATGGAATGAAAAAACCAAGGCTCATTTGGAAAAAAACAGGCTGATAAAAATGGTAGTCACAAGGGATAAAATGTGAATGGCTTCATTTTTACAGAAGCTTGAAACATGGGAACTATGCTTGAAATTGGCTTCATTTTTTCACAAGCTTGAAACATGGGAAACTATGCTTGAAATAAGTTTGCATCTCCCATCATAATGACTCAATTCGAGGTACATGCCCCCCAAACTTCATTTGATGCACCTAAGTAGACTATTGGTACCAATAGGTGTATGGAATGAAGGTTCATTTACGAGATCAAGTGAAATACTTGACTGGGAATTTATGAGATCTAATCAAAGGCTCTAATTGAAAGCGAATTTGTTTCATTTTTTAACGAGCTTGACACAGGAAAAGAACTATGCTCATAGGAATCTCTTTCATATTTTAACGAGGTTGACATAGTAAAAGAACTATCCTCATAAGAGCTTGTTTCATTTTTTAACGAGCTTGACACAAGAAAATGAATTATGCTCTAGGAACCTTGATCATGGCCCATAAGAGGCCATGAATTATGAGAGGTTCTCATTAGATGGGATAAAAATACTCTAGAAGGGATACATATAAAGGGATCTAATGGGAAGATCAGGCTCCAATGCCCCCAACACATGATGCACTACATCACCAAACTAGATCATTAGTAGACACGAGCATGGAACATGTTGCCACATAATTAATCTATGGCAGGGGAGATACCGCTTGCATATAAGGACCATTTAGGGAAGTTGGTTTATTGGGAGTCAGATTTGGACCAACAAATGAAAGTTGGTTAATAGTCACAATTCTTCCTTCATGTGGGAAACACATCACACGAAAGAGTGAAGAGGCAAGAACTCCCATCACATAAACATAGTCACGTCCAAGGAGTAAATTAAAATCCAAAGGGCCTTGGACTACCATCACATTGATATAGACAATATTTCCTCCCAAAGAAATATGAAACTTAGAAGGATCTCTAACGGTTGAATCATTCCTCTTTTAAAAGCCTATAGATAGGCACAAGTTGCAGAGAACCTAAAGCTTTCCAAGTAGTTTAGGTCATAATACTAACAAATGCACCTTAATCTATGATTGTGCTTTGTACGACCACATTATAATCCTATACGATGATTTGGAAGGGCACGTAAGGAGGAAGATGATATCCTGTCAGTCAACTCCAATCAAAGGAAGTGACCGTACTACTTGG
>APFE030778483.1:1762-26083 GCA_000404065.3 Pinus taeda | reverse complement strand
CTGAAAGAGAAAAAGCCTTTGGAAAGAAGACAGTCCCTGAATCTTCAGAAGAGACTGTATGCCTGGCTAATAAAGAAAAATATCCTGCTCAAGATTCTACAAGAGGAAGAGGAAGATACCTCAGAGGCAGGGGGGGCAGACATTCTCAAGGAGAAAAGGCAGATTTACATTGTATTCGCTGCAAAAGAAATGGATCACATGATGCCTCTACATGCAAGCTACCATGGGACAAAATTGAGCAAAGAAGAAACCAACAAAAAGGTAAAACTGATGATACAGACAAAGCTAAAGCACCTGAATCCACTCACTATATTGAGGCACAATGTAACATTGGAGTAAATGAAGATTTTTTTAACACTTCACTTGCTTCCTGGAAAAATGATTGGTTGCTTGATTCAGGAGCAACTTGGCACATGACTCATAGAAAAGATTTTTTTGAAGATTTCACTGACAATGTTGATGGAGTAGTATACTTTGCAGATCAGTCAAAAATCAAGCCACCAGGGTTTGGCACGATTAGGCTTAAACTGCCTAGTCTCTCAGACTTTCTTCTTGATCATGTTTTATATCTCCCACAGCTCAAGAGAAACTTGTTGTCCTCGGTCCACATCCGCCAGCAAGGTCACTCCATTCATATGTTTGATGGCAAGCTTGAGGTGAGAAAGTCATCTGATCACTCACTTGTCATGAGGGGAATAAAAGAAGAAAGACTTTTCAAACTGCAAGGAACATCTGCTCATGCACAACATTTCTCATATATTTCTCATCATGAAGAAGTTACACTTCCATCAAGTTTATTATGGCATGCTAGATTTGGACATTTAAACTATGACAGTCTCCGTTTATTGAAGAAAAATGGTGTTGCTGGTTTGCCTACAATTCCTAGAAAACTTAAGCAATGTGATGCTTGCATTCTAGGAAAGCATAACAAACAGTACTTTCATGACTCACATTCAAGAGCACATAGGAAGCTTGAACTTATTCATTCATATTTATGTGGTCCAGTGCCTGTTCCTTCAACAAATGGAAATAAATATATCATGACATTTATTGATGACTACACCAGAATGTGTTGGGTTTATTTATTGAAGAACAAATCTAATGTTTTCCTAACATTCAATAATTTTCATAAATGGATTGAAAATGATGCACAATCTCATATTGGGTCTATTCGCACCAATAATGGAAAATAATATACATCAAATGAATTTGAACAATATCTTCGCCAACATGGGATTAAACATCAAACAACTGTGCCTTATAATCCCCAACAGAATGGTGTAGCTGAAAGAATAAATAGAAGAATCTTGAATATGGTACGATCCATGCTTTTTTTTCAAAAATGTAAAGATAATGTTTTGGGTTGATGCTGTTCTATGTCCTGCATATATAAAGAATAGATGTCCATCTGGTGCTATAAGAAACAAGTCTCCTTATGAATTGTGGTATGGACATCTTCCTTCGGTCAAACATCTCAGGATTTTTGGTTCCACCTGTTATGCTTTGATACCAAAGGTACATAGAAACAAACTTGCTGCTAGAATTTGTAAGTGTATTTTCTTGGGGTATTCAAATACCTCCAAAGCATACCACCTCTATGATGAAGAAAATAAAAAGTTTGTTATATCTAGAGATGTAATTTTTCTTGAATCATCCAAATCTGGCAATGTTGTTGAGTGGCAACTTGATCGCTTGGATAGATTCGCAAGAATGAAATCATTTCAAGAATTTGAAAATCAGATTCCACATCTTGAAGGGGGGATTCCTATACTAGATCAACATGTGGAATCTTCTTCTGAAGAATACTCTCCCCCGACTGAAACTCCAACAATGGATGATGCTTTAAATGATGTAATTGATAGAATTGGGAGACTCAATCTTGATTCACTCCCAACGCAATCAACAGAGCAGCCTGGACCATCTCAGAAAGGTCCCCCAAAGTAGCTGATAAAGACACTTGAAAGCGTTCATCCTGATGAAATTTGAAAAAACAGGAACCAAAAATGCAAACCGACAAAATGGAGGTGATGTAGATGACTCTAATTCACCTGTTGATATGGATGTTTCTTATGATTGTGAATTGAACTTGTCTACAGATTTTGAACCAAATTCCTTTAAATAAGTTGCTTATCATGATGAATGGAAAGAAGCAATGCAAAAGGAGTATGATCCTCCATTTGGAACCAATCCAATTGGCTGCAAGTGGGTCTACAAGAACAAGTACAAAGTTGATGGCTCACTTGACAAGCACAAAGATAGGCTTGTGGAAAAAGGTTTTGCACAGAAGCAAGGGGTCGATTATGAGGAAACTTTTGCTCCCACAGCAAAATGGGCCACCATATGGACACTCTTTGCACTAGCAGCTCAGAACGGTTGGAAAGTCCATCAAATGGATGTAAAAACTGCCTTCTTGAATGGAGATCTAAAAGAAAATGTTTTTATGTCCCAGCCTGAAGGATTTTCTGTGAAAGGACATGAACATAAAGTATGCAAACTTGTGAAGTCCTTGTATGGCCTCAAAAAAGCACCACGAGCCTGGTATGAAAAGCTAACTGAGCATCTTCTGAAACTCGACTTCAATCATTTTGATCTTGATGATGCAACTTTATTTGTCAAGAAATTTGGCAAAACAGTTGTATATCTTAAGGTATATGTAGATGATCTTTTAATGACAAGGAACAATGGAAGTTATATTGCATCCATAAAGAAAGAATTAGGAAAAAGTTTTGAAATGACTGATTTGGGCTATGTTCATTACTATCTTGGCATTGAAGTAACCCAACATCCAAAATGCATATTTCTTTCTCAAAAGAAATACATTGGAGATTTGTTAAACAAATTTGGCATGATAGAGTGAAATCCTCTTTCTACTCCAATGGAACAAGACTTAAAGCTCACATCTATTGAAGGAAAGGAATTTGAGGATGCAACAAAGTATAGACAGCTTGTAGGAAGTCTCATCTACCTCACTACTACCAGACCAGATATTTCATTTGCTGTTGGAATCCTCTCCATATTTATGCAAAAGCCTTGTGAGGGACACTGGTCTGCTGCAAAAAGAGTTCTAAGGTACTTGAAGGGAACTCAAGACCTTGGAATCAAGTATACACAGGTGGACGACTTCAGCTTGATTGGATACTCTGATTTAGACTTCGATGGAGACAAAGAAACTAGAGTATCTACTTCAGGATATGCTATGAGTCTTGGATCAGGATCTGTCTCTTGGAGATCACACAAAAAATCAGTTCCAGCAGATTCCACGATAGAAGCAGAATACGTGGTAGCAGCTGAAGCAACGAAAGAAATTGTGTGGCTCAGAAAAATTCTTGAAGATTTGCAGATAAAACAAGTAAAATCAACTCCACTCATGATTGACAACACCTCTGCAATAAAGTTGGCCAAGAACCCAAAGTTCCATGATCGTACAAAGAACATCAATACTAAATATCATCTGATCCGACATCATGTTGAGGCCAAAACAATCCATCTCCATCATTGTTCCACAAATGAGCAAATTCCAGACATCTTCACCAAAGAGCTTGGAAGAGAAAAGCTTGAAAGATTCAGAACGATGCTTGGACTCACCAACATCCCTTCAGATTAAGGGGGGGGAATGTTGACACCTAATCTTCTGGAATGTGAACATTCATCAAGAAGATGAATTGATCAGTCACATTCATGTATATAACAATAGCTACCTAATGAAATAATTGTATCAGTTTTTTGGAGTTACTCCTGGCCTAACATGAAGTACCACCCAAATGACCTCTGCTTCTGTACTATGGCATGAAACTGATAGTTGACCACTTCCAACTTTGAAGAATGAATTATTTGAGTAGTAAAGGAAAAAGCAACCCCATGGATGAGCATGGAGATATTTTGTTGGTGTTTTCATTTGATTGTTGACTCATTTTGTTATCCTGTAATGTGTCTCCCTTTAATGAAGCAATTAATCTTTTGTAGTCATTTTTGGGCCACGGATCCATTTAAGGCCAAGACAATTAGTCGATCTGACATTTGAGGCTCGGTTGAGATATTTTGTTCTAATTTCTATTCAATTCCCCCCTCCAGATAAATAGTGGGAAGCAACACTTCACAAAGGTTTAGAATCCTAAGGAAACAATTACATGTTATTTTCAAGACTCTATGACTTTCTGATATGAGTCTTTCAAAATATTAAGGAAACGGAGGTGATTCCTCCTTCAAGCACTACAATATGTTATTCCCCTGTCTAAAATTCCATTATGTTTCCTATCTAATTTCAAGTAATCGTAGCTGCTAGAAATGTTCCATACATTCTTATAGATTCATTTGTATTGACTTGTTAATGCATGTATCTGTATGGATCTTTGAGATTATATCTTTAAAATTCCACTCCATGAATGATCACACCCAATCCTCTTTCATCCATTATGTCTACCTGTAACTTAGATAAGCGTAGAATTCTTGATTCTTCAAGCCCTATGTGATGAGTGTGAATTCTTGACGTTTCAAGATCTATGTGTTGAGTTATTCTATCTCCTTATCTTCTCTCATTTTTTTTCCAAAGATTATTAAACTATAGGTCCTTAGACTACTTGGTCTCCACTAGTTTATACATATATTTCTGTGAGTTGTATATGTGAAGAAGTACCAGAAATACATGGACTATGCCTTTAGATGAATGAAACAACCCATGATGTTTATTATATATATGAAGAGATATGTACAAAAATATATGTGATGTCTCCAACTTCCTAAGAATCATATGAGACACACAAAATCTAGATGTTCAAGGCACTGGTCTTGTAAGCAATCTGAGGCTGTCTCTGGAAGCAACAACACCTTCTACTGCACTTACTTATGCACTGAACTTCGTCCATGTATTACATTACCTGTTGGGTGCCACACAATTCTCCCCGAGCTTCATTAACTTTCCTCTTTCCCAACCAATTCCCAAGACTCAAAACAATAAAAGGGAAGAATGGAAACAACAAAAAGAATACCATGAAAACCAAAAGCAATATGACACCGCAACAAAGTGGCATAGCTATGCACCAAACATAATCAAAATCGTAAATCAAGAACAAAAATCACAAAAGACCAAAACACAGGACTAACAACAGACACCCTCATTCAAACCCCATGGTTCCTATTGTCACCTTCTAAAAGGAGAGTTTGAGTTGTACAAAGAGGTTGCTATGATTTAAAAATTGGAGATTGAAGGAGGAAGAATAGGTCCAGTTTTAATTGTTTTGGAGAAATTTCTATATTCTCTAAAAGCCAGTTTTTTCACAAAACCCATTTTTCCTTTGGGTTTTTAAACTCTAGCTGGAAGCCCTTTGTATACCCAACTCTAGCCATGTTTCCCATTCCCCTTTGAAATGTTCTAAAAATACTAATAAATCATGCCCAAACCTTTTTTAAGCATTGTGACCCAAAAACCATAATCTCTATTGGTCCCGTGCCTTTTTGTGATACATATATGCCCGTCATCACTCCTTCTCGCCGATTACGATGGAATCCCTCCTCTGTCAATATCACATATCACGATGTTTCCCCACCAATTTCCATATCTGCCCGTCACCACTCACTGATTGCGATAATTCTTCCCCCCTTGATTGTGATATCGAAATCGGGGATCACACAAGTCAAAGTCCCTCCTTCGCCGAAGTCCATTCTACCTTGCGATTATGATGTGTGAGAACCCTCCTAGATGTGATATTTTATGTATCATGCCTTATTGAAGTTTCACCTTTGGAAAATTGGTGAGCACTATGAAATGTGGTAAAGGGCCCTCTCCTGTAGTGTGATTATGATATCTCGAATCAATGGCCTAGGTAAACGAGCATTAAGACGTCTATTTTTCTTCCACTCAGTGTGATGTCAAGGGTATTTTTCAGCATATATCAAGCAACACAGCCACCAGACAGGGAAAATAGATGTAATACTAGGTAATGGTGATTGCGATATCTTGAGTGGACCCAATCTCGCATATCGAAGATCAAAATTGTCAAGGGGAGTTACTCCCATCTCGTAAGGAACTTTGATGGAAAATGCTAATGCGATAGATCTATGATGAAGTAATAAAAAGCTTTAAAGGCGTGGTGGGTTGACAGCTAAGGCATTTAAGAAAGAAGGTGCAACATTCAAAATCAGCAAGGGTTGACCCAGAAAGGCCCCTTGTGACATGAAACCAAGGTCGATGAATACAGACTAAATGAAGACATGAAAAGTTAGGAGAACTTGATGATCCATCATGGTTCTCCATGCAGAGGGAAGACGAAGTACCACCTAGGTGACATCTGCTTCTATACTGTGGCATTAAATAGATAGTTGACTGCTCCCAGTTTTAAAGAACAAACAATCCGAGTAGTAAAGGCAGAAGCGATGGGAACCAGCTAAGTGACATAGGTGAATATACCGTGAGAAAGAAACGACTTGAAGCAAAGGCGATCAAAGGGATGAGCATGGAGATATGTTGTTGGCGTGTTCATCTGATCGATTAAATTGTTTTGTTTTCTTGTGATGTGTCGCCATTTATTGAAGCAATTAATTTTTGTAGTCATTTTTGGGCCATAGAGCTGTCTCGGGACGAGACAACTAGTTGATATGACACCTGAGGCTTGGCTAGGATACTTTGGTGTAATCATTGTTTAATGCTCCCCTCTCCAGATAAATAGGGGGAAGAATACATCACAAAGGTTCATAATTATAAAGAAAGAACTACATGCTATTTTCAAAACTGTATGATTTTATGATATGTGTCTTTCAAAATATTAAGAAATGGTGGCGATTCCTCCTTCGAGTACTACAATATGTTATCTATCTGTTAAATTCCATTATGTTCACGTTTCCTCTCTGAATTCATGTAATCGTAGCTACTAGAAAGGCTTCATATTTTCTTACAGATTCATTTGTATTGATTCTTTAATGCATGTGCCTGTATGGATATTTGATATTACATATTTAAAATTGTGCTTGATGAATCATCGCTTCCAGACTCTTTCATCCATTCAGTCTACCTTTAACACAAAAGTGTAGAATTATGTAGGCTTCAAGCTCTATGTAATAAGTGTATAATTGTTGACACTTCAAGCTGTATGTAATGAGTTACTATATTTCCTTATCCTTTCTCATTGCTCTGCCAAAGCTTATGTTATAGCGGCTACAACCACCATCCAAAATTTTGCCTCAGCTTCATTTTGGAGCCTCCCAACCTTCACAACAACATGTATTGCTTCATCAAGTACACAAGATTCAATGTTTTTCTTGCACAAAGACAGCTTGTCAATCACAGCTCGATGCATTCTGCTCATAGGCTGATCACTCGAACTTCATCCAGTTGCAAGCTGAGCAACTCCCCTAAGAAATTGCACAATTTTGGAGGGAAATTGCACAATCTTGACTAAAAGCCTACTAGACTCCAGAATTGCGCAATTCTAGCAATCAAAATTCACAATGAAAATTGCATAATTTTCCCTAGCAGGCCTGCTCAGCCTAGAATTAGCACAAATCTGGGTAGTAGTTAGCTGCTTTGCCTACAAATTACGTAAATCCCCTGGGAATCGAACTCAGCTCTTGGCCAAAAATGCACATTTTCTCCCAACAGTTGAGCAGTCTCTTGCATGTGCAGCTGAGTTAACTGGTTCCCTTTGGGACCGAGCAAAAATGACTTGCATGCATGGGCTACTTCTCCCAAGGCATCATGCAAAGGAATCCCTTGTTTTAGGGATCTATTTTTAGCAGTTGGAGGTTATATGCAAGGATCATTTCAGAAACCTCCCACCAAGTGTCACTTTCTCTAAATTTGTGGCATGCGTGTCACAACCTCGATGTTATTAAAACTCATCAATTGGATGCCACAGAGCTCATTCCTGACATCAACCTTGCATCTCTGACATCCCACATCACATCTAGTAGCTGTTCACACACTCAGCTCAACTATTTTGGGGTAAGCCCACTTTCAATGACTTGTGTTGCATTTCTAACGCTTTTTGTATTCCCTTTGTATGAACATTTTCTGCTTGATTTCAATGGGTGCTTGCTGTTGTTTTGATATATTCTAGCTTGTACTAGAACCACTTCAATTTTTGTCATCATCTCATTTCTGTCGCATGCATGAAACTGTTTTTCAAGAATGGTCACTGATTCGATGACACGCCTCACCCACATGCATGTTGTTATGTTTTCTGAATTTGTAATTCACCATTTTCATGCACGATTATTCACTCATGCTTATACTTAGTATCACCATGTATTCATATTCACGTTCACTTTCAGTGGCCCATCGATGAGTCTGGCCAACCTTGGCCCAGACCCTGCCTTCACTAAGACAACATTGTGCAATCTGGGGAAGGAAGGCTTTGTCTTCCTCTCTAGAAATGTGTATTTCTGCCCAGCCATTGTCCTCTAGGACTATTTTGCGTATTTTTGAGGAACAATGACTGATGGCCTAGAAAATTGTGCAATGCAGCTGCTGAGCCTGCAACCATTACCAACTAAGATTGCTTATTGTACAATTCCAGTAATCAACAAATAGACTGGATTGTGCATTGCACAGTTCCATTAGTTAGTGAGCCTCCCAGTGGCCCAGACTATGCCTTGCATAGTCTTGACACTCAGTCTCCTGACCTCCCAGCCGAAATTGCATGACCTTCATGATCAGTCACACAGGTATGTTGCGAATCAGTTCTCAAGTTCAGTTTGGTTTTCGATTGAGAGATTACTTTCCATGAGTGTTTCCATGTGTCCAGGTATCACAGGTGCTCATCTCCCTCTCAACAACACAATTACAATGGTTTCTAGGAGAGTAAAGTTGAAGACATTGTTTAGACCACACTTGGGGATGCAGTCGATCAAGTGTCTATGAGTTTTCCTACTCACGAAGACATCAAGCTATTCATAGAAAAGGACATCAAGATATGACAACATCAACATCACAGTGAGAAACATCATAAATGGTAGTTGAAGGAAGCATACCAGATGCAGTGAACACGAGAGTAAGGTTGTTGACAACACAAAGATGGAACAAAGTTGCAAGATCAAGCATATCCATTGGTGATGAAAGAAACTTTGGAGACTCAGACTATGAGGTGATGACACGACATGAAGATCACGTGAAGATAGAGAATGGAACAAAGAAGGAGTTGCAAGTGGTGAAGCAGCAACTCAAGAGAGAACATGAAGCTTCATAGACAAGTGAATGAGTGCAGTAGGAACAATAGTAGCAGGGGGCGCACCATATATTCGTGGCTGAAACTACGCCCGTACAAGTTAAAGATCCATCCCAACAGTTGGCATAGAGCAGACATGGTGAGCAGTGTTGTTGGTCACATGCAAGGGATTCAAAAGTATGCATGTCATTGTGTGCATGCATGCGATCCAACCCATTCAGCACACTCACCAAGGCAAAGACAATAAGCAAGTGAAACTGGAGCTGAACATGTACTTCGACAAGTTGATGCATATGACCAACAACACACACTTGAAGATCAACAAAGACACTATGCATCAGTGTGTTTCTGGTTCAGCTGCACCCAAGAAGACCATGTGCATGTTAACGAACGAGTTTGAGGAAGGATCAATACCAATGCACTAGATGCAATGGAGGCAAGAGTTCACTTCAGAGAGATGTCACCATGGGGTGCATGCACACCATCATGGATGACCAAGCTTGGCAACATCTCACCACCTTCACCATCACAAGCATGTCAAAGAGTTGGCCTCACCTCAATGGATCGAGTGTCAGTGATGTCTTGCGTGGCTTGCTCAAGCCATTTGTCTCCCATGATGATATGTGCATTGTAATGTAATGTCATGTAAAGTGGAAGTTCAAGTGTCAATAATTGGATGTAACAATTATATAGTAGATGAAGAGTCATGAGGGTAGATGAACTGTCACAAAGGGGAATGTCAAGGGTCACCCCACCCTTTTCTATAAATAGAACCTCATAACTCATTGTAAAGGCTTTTGGTCAGCCAAGCTTCTGATATGACTATCTTGGAGAGAGCTTGGACAATATTGTAATGTGCCTTGGCTTCTCCACTGCACGGAGCTAGTACATCTGTTTGGAGGAGTAGGCGCATGTGGCTGTAATGTTCCACTATTGGAGCTATTGGTTGGACATGGATGTATTGTATGACTGGAACTTACACTTCTTTATATAATAAGAGCCAACACATTTCATGCATATGTTGTATTGTATTCCAGCTGTCTTGTTTACTCTAAATGGCATATGTGTTTGTTTTCTTACACATGAATGTATGGACTATTCTATATGAGTATGTACGAATCTTTCTAAAATGTGTTGTTGGCTTAACCATCACTTTAGATTGCTAGCTAACTTGCTTTCTAGCTTGTGATGCATCTTCGCTCATGTGTTCCCTTCCAATCTGAGTACTATTACAGGTTGCCAAGGGGCACACTCATCTCAAACCCCATGTGTTAGAACCTCTCATGCGCCTTCCTTAACTCACTGTAGTTGTCACACTCTTGCGACCAACAAAGTTATCTTACTTACCTCTGTGCAAAATTGTGGTCAAGGCATTACCATATGACCCACTACTGGGATTCCTACACCAAACGGTCTGAGGTCTAATTGGGACTTCTTAACGGGGAGATCCCTTAACATGTTGGCGGGTCTTGCACTGTTAACAACTTATTAAATTGTAGGTCCTTTAACTACTCGGCATCCACTAGTTTATCATATATTTCTATGAGTCGTATATGTGAAGAAATACCAGAAATGCATAGCTTACACCTTTAGATGAATGAACCAACCCAAGTTGTTTATATATATATATATATACACACAAAAATATATGTGAAGTCTCCAGCTTCCCAGGAATCATATGAGACACAAAATCTAGATGTTTTAGGCACTGGTCTTGTAAGAAATCTGAGGCTATCTCAGGAAGCGACAACATCTTCTGGCATCGTTGCCGGAGAATGTATTGAAGGATTTTTCCCCTGGGATACGAAAAGTTAAGCACTCTTTGTGTAGGTGAGAAAGGACATACTGATTGCATCCTCACTACCTTGGTGACTCCACAAATCCCATTATCATTTATCATCTTGGATTTTAGAAAGCCTCACACTTGCTCATATACCTCTCAACGAAAAACCCCATTTGTATTTGACCCAGAGAAATTAATTTTTAGGGGAGTCTGCAAGGAGAAAACCCTTACTACCTATTGTTAATTTTAGCTATGTTCTATGCTAGAGCAATTTATTTCAATTTTCACAGTTAGCTCATTACCTTTTCTAGATTAGCAATCACATTAGCATTAAAGTAAACTATAGATAGAACATAAATATAAATCGTAGAAGACAAGCCAAGACAAGAGGACACAAGACATGGTGCTAGCCAGGGACAAACCCTTGATCAATTCTTCCTTTATGTTCTTCAAAGTTCAACAGAGAAAGAGAGAGAGACATAGTACATTTACAATAAAATTCAACACTTTGACTTATCCAGATAAGAGCATATATCATATCTAAGAAGATGATACATGAGATCAATTGAAGACATGCTGCTTCAACTGATTCTCTAAGGTGACTCCTTCACCTATCATTGTGTTTCATTTCGTCATCATGCTGCACCTCACAGTGCTACACCATGCTACACCCATCATCACTGTACTACATTATGTGCCATTGCTACAGCATGTTGCCTTCTCAGCAGTTTTGGTTATTCCCTACAGTTCTGACAGTTTTGGCTGTTCTCTGCAGTTCCTGTAGTTTCAACAGTTCTAATAGTTCCGCCTTTTTCGGATTTTCTAGCAGTTCTAGCTTTTCTGATAGTTCTAGATTTTTTGGCAGTTCCGGCTTTTCCAGTAGTTCTAGATTTTTCGGCAGTTCCGGCTTTTCTGGTAGTTTCAAATTTTTTGACTTTTCCAGCAGTTCCAACTTTTCTGTCTTTTCTGGCAGTTCTGGCTTTTTTGGCTGTTCTGGCTTTTCCGACAGTTCTAGCTTTTTTGGCTTTTCCGGCTTTTCCAACTTTTCTGATAGTTCCAACTTTTCTGACAGTTCCGGCTTTTTCGACTTTTCTGGCTTTTCTGATAATTCTGACTTTTCCAATAGTTTTGGTTTTTTCGGTAGTTTCGGATTTTATGATAGTTCCAGATTTTTTGACAGTTTTGGATTTTCCAACAATTCTGGCTTTTCCGGTAGTTCCAGCTTTTCTGTCTTTTTCAGCAGTTCCGACTTTTCCGATAGTTCTGGCTTTTCCGACTTTTCCAACTTTCTGGATCAGGGCAACATTATCCCTTAGGATCTCTCCTCCTACTAAAACCCAAAGACAAGTAGAGAGAGGAAGAGATCCCAAGTGTGTCTTGAAATGACTTGAAGTCCTCTATATTTATACTAAAATGTAGATGATGAATAGGCATGTCTATTGGGCTTTTGAGCCTACTCAAGTTGTTGGTCGGCCTGATAATAATTCCATAATCAAAATAAATTCATAACTCCATGAATACTTATCGAAATCAGATGATATTTAGATCAATCCTACACCTCTCGATGAGAGGGATCCAATAAAAATATTAGCAGCCATAAATACGATAACCCACATGGAGTTTTGACCTAGTTACGAATTTTAACACTCCCTCTCAACTAGGGAGAACTCCATCCGCTAATCCATATGTCCGACTATACTGTCTCTACCATCAGTGCCCTGCACTTCTCTGCTAGCTCTGCTAAGCTCTGCTATCTCTTCTCAGCTCTGTTGGCTCTGACCTGCTCTGCTGGCTCTACTCTGCTCTACTCAGCTTTGCTGGCTTAGTTCAGCTTTGCTGGCTTAGCTCAGCTTTGCTCAGCTTTTCTGGCTCTGTTGAACCATGAAGTAGAAGAACTGATCGAAAATGTCTCATACCATTCTCCACTAACTCAAAGTTAGTATCAAAGTGCGTACCACTGGTCCCAGACTAGTCTCAACCGACCGAAAGTTAGCATCATAGTGGGTACCACTCCTACCACTGGTCCCAAACCAATATCATTAGTCTCGAAGTGTGTACCACTAGTCTGAGACCAGTCTCAACCGACCTGAAGTTAGCGTCATAGTATGTACCACTCTCACTAGTCCCAGACTAGTCCTTCACTAACTTGAAGTCAGTCTTAGAGTATGTACCACTGGTTGTAGACTAGTCTCAACTCACCCGAAGTCAGCATCATAGTAGGTACAACTCCTACAACTGGTCCTAGACCAGTATCATTGATCCCAGATCAATGAAGGTCATCCTAGCATAGGGAGTAGGTAGATACAATGATGCATCCATCGGTACTGCTATGGTCCCTATCCTCATTTCCCTACTCATTGATCAGATGAGAGGTACTTCCCATGAATCCTAGATTGCATGGGTAGGATGCATCGACAGGAGAACTAATCAATCATATCCCCATAGGAGAACTTATCATCCTGCTACACAATCACCATGGAGAACACATCATCTAGGCCTTACGGGATAGCTAATCATCCTGCTACATAATCGTTATGGAGAACACCTCATCCATACCTCATAGGAGAACTAATCATCCTGCTACATAATTGTCATGGAGAACACATATTCTAGACCTCACAGGAGAACTAATCATCCTGCTACATAGTTTCCATGGGAGAACTAATCATCCCGACCCATAGGAGAACTAATCATCCTATTCATAGTGCACCACTAGGGGAGGGTGAGTTGCTTTGTGGTTGTATGTTGCTCCAGTGAATACCCCAAGCCCCCAGAGCTCCCAAAGCTCAATTCATGCAACATGCAGGACCCTTATAAGAAGGTCCCTCAATGACTCCAAGTCATTCGGGAAAGTCACAGATTTGACCTTTCCCCGGGGCTTTGAAAAAATGTCTGTGACCTGTACATCAATTTCAATGCGATGGAGTCTCCTCGCTCATCGACTTACCATATCCCAGATAAGGGAGTATCTGATGTCTATCTGCTAGAGCAATCATGGAATACGAGATTACTCAATAATCAGTTCCCACCTCTAGTTGTAACAAAGAATCATAGTGGTATTCACTATGTATACAAACAACTCACTTAAGAGCTTTTGCAACCATGCAACTTCACACGAGATCATACTCGTATCTATGTATTCGGTTTCGGCAGTGCTTATAGTAACCGATTTCTACTTCCTGCTCTTCCATGATATCGAAGTAGAATCTAAAGAGAACCAACACTAAGAAGTGCTCTAGTGATCCTCCACACTTCCTGCCCACTCAGCATTCGAATAATCACGTAGTTTCATATTTTCGGTAGTGTATCTCAATCCATGAGATATTGTGCCCTGAAGATATCTCAGAAGATTCTTGGAACCAATCTAGTGAGGCTCAACCAAATGTGAGCTCACCATGCTAACTACAAAACATATGTTCAGATGGAAGTTCACCAAGAACATCAACACGAATGAGTTTATGAAACTCAAAGGCATTCCCAAATCTGGTCCGACATCACTACCATATAACTTTTGAAAGTTAAGATCCTCGAGGTAGTCACATGCTTACAATTTATCATTCCACATTCGGAATCCAACTCCCTCTTACTTCTGCAAATGAGAGGGTCTGCACCTATCAGAAATAGGTCATCCTCATAAGCTGCCGGTATGAGAGGTCTATCATCCACAATATTTGTGTAATGGTTTGGATCGGTTTCACTCCTAGTGAATCTTAGCTTCATCTAACAACTATCAATCCTCTCATACTATGCCCTGGGAGTTTTTCTTCAAGCCATAGAGGGCTTTCTTCCACCTTTGTATGTGAGATTCTTGATCATCAATCTCAAATCCCTCGGGTTTTTCCAAACCTGTGGACCTGCTACATGAGGGAAATGGTCTCCCTTGTAAGATTTTCTTTCGGTACATCTTAAACATGTACTTTCATTCTATTCTTGAATTTAGGCATCCCTGTCACCATTTGACTCACAGACCTTCAGTGCTATGTGTCAATGGACATGGTCCCCAGTGGACTTCCTGCAACTTGATACAACCCTGAACTTAAAAACAGCTTTGAAAATTCTATTTTCAAACACATACCTTTCCATCGATGAGTGCCACCCTGAAACCTTTGACTTCTGTTGTTGAAATGGACACCAGGTTCTTCTTACGATCAGGTACATAAAAGAGATTCTATAAATGAATTGAGTTACCCTCATTCAATTGAGGGATAACATTCCCTACACCCTTTCCAGGATAGGTGGCATCGACTCCAAGTATAATCCCACGATTGTTTCTATCTCTACCAAATAAGAGAGTGCACCCATCTATCCGATGAAGTGCCTTGAAACACTACAATCAATAAGCCAGATTCCTAAAGAATCTAAAGGAGAGGGCCAATACATGATAACACTTATTTATGTTATCACAAACAACATTTGATTCTTCATACCTGGGGTTCCTTGCTTTCTTTGAAGAGTCGGCCATTTCCTTGATGACCTACATTACTTGTCATTCCTTTGATCATTGAAGATGTCCTTGGAATGATTGTTATTT
The DNA here is from genome assembly GCA_000404065.3 of Pinus taeda. Taxonomy (NCBI): domain Eukaryota; kingdom Viridiplantae; phylum Streptophyta; class Pinopsida; order Pinales; family Pinaceae; genus Pinus; species Pinus taeda. The sequence goes on along the minus strand of APFE030778483.1, from coordinate 10,614 downwards.
TCATCAAGAGATGTGTTTCTGCCATTCAGAATCTGCTTCACATAATGGCCAAACTTATTGCAACCAAGGCATCTGCCTTTCCTTCCACCGTTAGATCTGAACTTCCCAATCAAGTGATCTTTAGGTAGGCCATCAGAAACTTCCACTGTGCCATTCTGATAATATGCTCTACTTTGACTTCACCCTCAGTGAATTTGAAGAGGGATGAGGAATCCACTGATCCTTTTATCCTTTCCCAACTGTCTTCCATGATTTCTCTTTCACTCTTTCTTAGGCATTGTCTTCACCCAACCTCTGATACCATGTTAATTTTAGGTGTGTTCTATGCTAGAGAAATTTATTTCAATTTTCACAGTTAGCTCATTATCTTTTCCAGATTAGAAATCACATCAGCATTAAAGTAAACTATAAATAGAACATAAAAATAAATCGCAAAAGACAAGCCAAGACAAGAGGACACAAGATATGGCGCTAGCCAGGGACAAACCCCAATGTGGGGAAATGCTTGGTCAATTCTTCCTTTGTGTTCTTCAAAGTTCAGTAGAGAAAGAGAGAGAGAGATAGTACATTTACAATAGAAGTCAACACTTTGACTTATCTAGATAAGAGCATAGATCATCTCTAAGAAGATGATACATGAGATCAGTTGAAGACATGCTACTTCAACTGATTCTCCAAGGTGACTCCTTCACCTATTGTTGTGCTGCATTTCATCATCATGCTGCACCTCACTGCGTTGCACCATGCTACACCCATTATCATTGTACTACATTATGTGCCATTGCTGCACCATGTTTCCTTCCCATCCGTTCCAGCTGTTGCATGCAGTTCTGATAGTTTCGGCTGTTCTCGGCAGTTCCTGTAGTTTCGACAGTTCCAGCAGTTCCGGCTTTTTCCGACTTTTCTAACAGTTCCAACTTTTCCTATAGTTCCAGATTTTTTGGCAGTTCCAGCTTTTCCGGTAGTTCTAGTTTTTCCGGTAGTTCTGGCTTTTTTGGAAATTTTGGCTTTTTCGACCTTTCTAGTAGTTCCAACTTTTTTGACTTTTCCAGCTTTTCCGACAGTTCTGGATTTTTCGACGGTTCTAGCTTTTCCGGCTTTTCCGACAGTTCTGGCTTTTTCGGCTTTTCTAGATTTTCTGGTAGTTCCAGCTTTTTTGGCCTTTCCAATAGTTTCAGTTTTTTCGAATTTTCTGGCTTTTCCAATAGTTCCGACTTTTTCGACAGTTTCAGGTTTTTCAGCAGTTCTGGTTTTTCAACAATTCTAGCTTTTTTGGCAGTTCCGGCTTTTCCGACTATTCCAGATTTTCCAGCTTTTGCGGCAGTTCCGACTTTTCTGACAGTTTTGGCTTTTTTGGCTTTTTTGACTTTCTGAATCAGGGCAGCATTATCCCTTAGGATCTCTCCTCCTACTAAAACCCAAAGAAAAGTAGAGAGAGGAAGAGATCCGAAGTGTGTGTTGAAATGACTTGAAGTCTTCTATATTTATACTAAAACGTAGATGATGAATAAGCATGTCTATTGGGCTTTTGAGCCTACTCAAGTTGCTGGTCGCCTTGATAATAATTCCATAATCAAAATAAATTCATAACTCCATGAATACTTATGGGAATCGGATGATCTTTAGATCAATCTTACACCTCTCGATGAGAGGGATCCAATACAAATATCAACTACCATAAATAAGTTGACCCATATGGAGTTTGGCCCTAGTTTCTAGTTTTAACACCTATGCTACTATATCATCATTATTTGAAGCTTCCTCATCCACCTTCCAACCCACTATCATTCACTTCTTAGAATTTTCTCCTAAGATCCTTACATACCCTTCTCTCCGTCTACCCACTCCAACCACTGTGGTTTTGGCCCAACTTCCTCCGACAAATCTCAACCCCCTTCCATTAATTTAGATGGTTGTTGCAGGTTTCTTACTAAACAAATATGACCCTCTTGATTTACATCAACCTATAAGTGATATTCTTCAGGACTACCTAAAGATTTTTCCTAGGTTCAATGAGGAGGATGAAAACACTGCACAGAGACACATTTAAACCTTTTGTGATTTTCCTGAGAATATAAATATAGAACATCTGGATGTGGTCTTGAGACTCTTCATACAATCCTTTGATGGAGAAGATAGAAAATGGTTTAAAGCCCTACCCGATGCCTCCATCACTACCTGGGAAGAAATCAAAAACTCTTTCACACAAAAGTAGGGTGAAAATGGAAATGACGAGTACGTCCTCAGATAGTTCAATGCTATAAGAAAGAAGTAAGAAGAGGATATTTCATAATTCATAAAAAGGTTCAATAAGAAGTATAATAACCTTCCTGGTGAGATAAAGCCTCCTCAAGTTGTTTCTCACGTAGTATTCGTGGGAGCCATTGGATCCGACTTTTGTTTTACCCTAAGAGAAAGGAAATCTCACACTTTGGATCAATTTCAAGTTGATGCTCTTGAGGTAGAAGAAAATATCACCTCCGCAGGGAAGTCAAGAGGTAAGGATGAACCTACTGAGAAGAAAAGTGGGAAAGAAGAAACATCCTCCTCTAGTCAACCTAGAGGATCACCGGATCGAAAGTGGGAAGAAATGGATAAACTCATCAAGAGTTTATCGCATAAGGTGGTGAAGCATGAGTTGGACAACAAGAGTCTCACGAATCTGAATGCTTAAGGTAACAACTGAGGCTATAAAACACAGTACAGAAGGCCACCATTGCAGATACTTCCAAGGGAAAGAAAGGACCAACTTGATCATATCCATCATCCTCTATATTTAGAATATGATCCCAATGAACAATCATCGGATACACATGATATGCAAGGAAACTTGTATTCCTCTTTCTCTAAAGAAGAACATGAAAATATGGCTCACCAAGAGACAAGTCATGATAGCGAAGTGACAAAAAGGAGGAGGACATAGGTGATTATTGTAAATAGTTTTCAGATTTCATGCAAGCACAACTACACCGAAGGTATGATCTAAGATCTTCAAGAAATAGGTTGAGGGAACCAAAGGAATAAGAGGCAACTTCTCCCCAAGATATTACCCCAGTGCTAGATAAAGGGAAAGGTAAGCTGAACCCAGATTCATCCAAGGTAAAAGTCTCCTCAAACAAGGAATGCAATAGCTCTAGGTAACACAAAGAAAAGAAGACACCTGTTTTGCTAAAACCTTCCAGTGATAAGGAAAGAGAAGCAGAGTCCCGAGGTGTAGAAAAATCCAAACCTACATTCAATCTTTAGAAGGAACTCAAAAAGGTAAAGATTTTTTTTCCTATTATTGAACTTCTAAAGCATCCCACTTATAAAGCTCAAGTCTCTCATTTCATGCTTCCATCCACCTGAACACCAATCCATGAATGTTTAAACCTTCAAGAAGAAAGACCAATGGTTGTTTTTGGGCCTCATGTTGAAGAACTTGATCCTTCCACTGCACCCTTCTATGTGACTCTGGTAATCCACGACCCCTTATTGCATAACTGCATGTTGGACTCTAGAGCCTTGCATGACCTCATGGCCTTAGACATGATGAAAAAACTTGGATTGGATATCACCAAGCCCTACAAGGACATATAATCCTTTGAATCTAAGAGGGTCAAATTCTTGGGAATGATAAAAGATCTGGTAGTAAACTTGGATCAGATCCCTATGAAGAGCATAGTGATGGACATCGTAGTGGTAGATATTCCCCCTCGATTTAGTATGCTCCTATCTAGATCTTGGTGTTCCAAGGTGGGGGTATTTGTCAAATTAGATCAAACCTATGCCACTATTCCCACTTTTGGAGGCAAAGAAAGGAGGTTGTACAGGGAGTCCAGATTTCTAAACACTATGACCCTAGCTGAAGGTTCTAAACATTCTTGAGTGTATTTGAAAGAAAACGACCTCTCCTACTTGTTCCTAGAAGAATATGAGACCATATTAGAAGAAATGAAAGTACATCTAACGATGTCATTAGACGACCATCACACAAATAAAAAACAAATTATGGAAATTATACTTTGATGGAGTGAATTCCAAAGGGGGGAATGGAGCAGAAGTATTGTTGGTAAGTCTTGAGGTTAGCTTGATACCTCTCTCATTCAAGTGGGAGTTTGAGGTGACTAACAACGTCGCAGAGTATAAAGCATTTCTCCTCAGGCTACAAGCAACAAGGAATATGAATTTGAGTGCTTAATCATGCACAGAGACTCTAAGTTGACTGTAAAGTAGATCCAAAATCAGTGCCAGGCTAAAAACTCTAGATTGAGGACTTACTCAAATGAAGTGTGGGATTTGATTGATAACTTTTTCTTGGCTTTTAATATCCAATTTCTGACAGAGAAGGAAATAGAATGGTTGATTCCCTTGCTGTAGTAGTAAGAAATTTCAAACCCCTTCAAAATCCACTTCTTAGGTACGAGGTGGAGGTTAGATATAGAACCTCTATACCTGATAATGCCAAGAACTAGTAGGTATTAGAGGACGATGAGTAAATTAAACAATTTATAGAGGTAGTCGAGGATCTCACTAACTCAACCATTGACCAAGGAGAGAAAAAATAGGTAGATCAAGAACCCACTTCGTGGGAAGACACAGTGGCTAGACATAAAATTCTACAACTGAAAGGGAATACCATTCCTTGTGGGCTAGTCTCACTAGAAATATTATTCAATAAGGATGACATAGCCTCCAAACCAATGGATTTCGAGATGGATGAACAAGTAGAAGATTGCAATATTGTCTCAGAGGATGAACCCCAGATGGTTAGGATATAAAGTATTTAAATCTCTCAAAATCTATAAGGATGTTTTTGCTTGGTCTTATGATGACTTAAAAGCATTTAATACTAACATCATACAACATAAGATTCATTTAAAGAGTGGAATAAAACCATGCAAGAAAAAACTCAGGGAAATTAATCCACTCTTACTCCCCTCCATTGAAAAAGAAGGAAACTTCTACAGGCTAAAATTATAGTTCCTTTAAGGTACTCAGAGTGGGTGGCCAACTTTGTCCTAGTCTAAAAAAAGGAATGGAGAAATAAGGCTATGTGTAGATTTTTAGAACCTTAACAGGGCATCATTGAAAGACAACTACCCGGTTCCTAAGATGGATTACATATTGCAGAAGGTGGTTGGGTCAGTCAGAATGTCCATGATGGATGGGTTCTCTAGTTACAACCAAGTAGTAGTCCATCTTGATGATCAAAAGAAGATTGATTTCACCACCCCGTGGGGAACGTTCATGTATGATTGCATGCCTTTCGGTCTTATTAATGTAGGGGCCACATTTTAGAGATCTATGGATATAAATTTTGTATGGGAGTAATACAAGTTCGTAGTGGTATATTTAGACAATATCATAGTCTTCTTTAAGACCGACGAAGAACACATCCTCCACTTGAAGTTCACCTTTGAGAAATGCAGGAGGTATAGTATTTCTTTGAATACCAAGAAATATTAGTTTTCCCTGAGTGAGGGGAAGCTACTAGAACATATAGTAGTGCAAGGAGTGAAAATTGATCCTAAGTGAGTCGAAGATATCAGTCATATTCCTCTACCCATAAATAAGAAGGAGGTCCAAGCCATTTTGTGGAGAATCAATTTCTTGAGGAGGTTCATACCCAACTATGTAGAAGTAATGAATGGTATTACAGATATGCTAAAAAAGGAAAATGAAGTCAAGTGGAGCCCTACCCCCCAAGATTCTTTTACTATAAGTAAAGAAGCTTTAGCTGAAGCCTCGGTACTAGTCATCCTTGACTACTCAACGCCTTTCTATATCTTTTCTTTTGCTTCTTCGCATACTATTGCCACAGTTCTTCTATAGAAGAATAAAGATGGTTATGAAAAACCCATCGCTTCTTTGGCCAAATTGTAAGGGATGCTGAGCTGAAATATAACATCTTGGAGAAAAAATCATATGCACTAGTCAAGGCTTTGAAAGCATTTCGAATGTATGTGCTACGATCGGAAATCACAACATCTGTCCCAACGACAGCGGCCAACGACATCCTTGTGCAAGGAGACAGTGAAGGAAAATGGGGTAGGTGGATAGCGAAGATACGAGAATATGAGTTAGACATAAAGACCATTAAGCTCATAAAAGGCCAGAGGTTGGCCACATGTTTATTAGAATATAATTGCCAAGATTTAGGGATAAACCTGATAACATAGGAAGGCATACCAAAGGTTCAACAGAACGAGATTAAAACATCATAAAAAAAGATCTATGATAAATATGAGGGATCACCTTGGTATAAGAATATCATCCATTATCTCTTATTCCTTAGGTTCCCACTAGGGTTTTATAAATCGAAATACATAACTTTGAGACTGCAAGCTAAAAATTATATCATATCCAATGGTCAACTCTACTGGAAGGACCCGGTGGGAGTTTTGCTGTTATGTTTGGTAGAAGGCGAAACTCATAAAGTGGTTGAGGAATTTTATGGAGGAGTTTGTGGAGGCCATTATAGTTGGAAGAACACAACTCACAAAATTCTCAAGGTAGGATTCTACTGGCCTAAAATTTTTGGAAATGTTCATTCCCAGGCCAGGTCATGTCAAAAGTGCCAAGTTTTTGCTCAAAGACAAAAAATTTCTCCTCTCCCCCTGATTCTAGTGCATGTGGAAGAACCCTTCAGATAGTGGGGACTATACTTGACAGGAGAAATAAACCCACCTTCCAGTGGCCAACATAAGTGGATATTAATAGCCACAAATTATTATCAAGAGGGTAGAGGCTATCCCACCCAGAAACACTACTGACTCAATGGTAATTAAGTTTATGGAGGAAAACATATTATCGCGTTTTTGTTACCCTATCAAAATCATCACTGCTAATGATGAGGTCTTCAAATCCACAAAATTCATTGGCTTCTGTCAGAAATTCAATATCATCATTTGGCACTCCACTATCTACCGTGCTCAAGGTAATGGCTTGGGTGATTCCTCAAACAAAACTGTGGTGAGTGTTGAAAATGGCAACAAGAAATGCTAAAAATAACACTACTATACATAGCAGTTCGGGTGCCAGTGTTGGACATAGCAGCAAGGAATGAAAAATGGAAGTGCTATAAATATCATTGCTAAAAATAGCAGTTCAGATAGATTCCTATTTTAGTTAGTCCCTAAACTAAAATAGTGAAGTAAAATTCGAATTTGATCTTAGCAGCTGTTTGTAAAATAATTAAAAAATTCATCTTGAGTTAATTAGTTAAGGAAAATCAAACATGAAGTCTATGTGGGGACATGCAACAATTTCTCCATTAATTGAGGAATTTATCCATCAGTTAAAGAGATAAGGATGAGTTGTAATTAATTGGTTCAGTTAACTAAGTCAAGTCTAGTTATATTAATTCAAACAATTTGTTGAATTAATTGTGAGTTTAGTTAGTTAATGCTTGCATGCATGTAACTACTGCACTTCAGATAACTGAGTATTCTCTCATAAATAACTCATGCATGTTAGTTCAGACAAAGACCCAATTGAGATCAGAGGAGGGACAATGTACTATCAGTTGGATGGATTTTTCCTATAAAATAAACCCATCCATGTAGAAGGATTTATCTCCTTCAGGATTGTGCAGTTACTACTGGGCCAAGTGAGAAGTGTGAGGTGGTAATTCACATGTGTGGAAGCCCTAGACCCTAAGAAAAACTGCACAAGGAAATAGAAGGCTTGGAGGGAAGAGGAGAAGGTTTGTGAGAGGCCTTTGACTATCTATGAGTAGTAGAGGGATTATATTGAGAGCCGTTTGGCTTCCAAGCTAAGGCTTTGTGCAATTCTGTGACTATTTTCCACTTGTATGATAATATAGAGATTGGGGTTTTAGGCTGAGGCTTTCCTCGAGTTATTCTTCTGTGTTCATATGTGATTGATTCTCATTCTCAGTTATATGTGTTCTATTGATCTTTCTCAATTCGATTAAGCTTCCGAAAAGTGTTATAGAAGTAGATCTTGTATTGTGTTTTAGTATATTGCATAATCTGTTGATCTACAGTGGGAATTTCTAGAGTGAGAGTGTTGAAGAAGACCATCACTGAGAATCAGAGGAACTGGGACTCCAAATTGAAGTTTTCCCTCTAGGCTAACCGAGTAACTCTTAAACGATCCACTGGAAAATCACTCTTCGAGTTAGTGTATGGTAAGGCTGCAGTCTTCCCAATTCAATTAGCAATGCCAGTGTCAAATTTATTACAAGAAGCTAAGGATGAGCCAAGTTCCTTGACACAAAGGATAAACTGTTGAGATTTCAACAAGATGATGGAGCTTAGTGAAAAGAGTCGCCTTCACTAAGTGGGCCCGCAGGTTATTTTTGGCGCAAATCTATTTTTAGACTATGTCTATTTTTAGATATATGGATCATGTCTATGGATTGCAGGTTGCTGTTTATGGATGATTGATCAAATTGGAAAAAATAGATGGACTTCTATTTTTAGATCACAGCGGAGTGACTGCTCAGTCTAAATATAGAACAGTCAAATATTATTAGTTCATAATAATATTTAGACTATAAACTTTGTCTTATTCTCTTGGAGCACTTCAGGATGAGCTACGGATGTGGTACATGCAGATCCCAGAAGGAAATACGTGGTTACCTATGGGATGACTAATATTTGCATGCAGGACTTCAGTTAGAACTCAAGTGAGTTGAGTTAAGTGGACTGGAGGTGCAGTTGATGGAGTTGTGTTCAGTTTAGCTTTGTTAAACTGGTTGTATTTAGTCTAACTGGAAAATAGACTAGAGATGAGTTGGGTGAATTAGTTATTAATTAATTCACAAGTTATTAAACTCATAATACAACTAATGAATACATCAGTTAACTCAGTTGCATGTCAGTGCATGTTCAGTTCAGCAGGGA
>APFE030778450.1:0-22109 GCA_000404065.3 Pinus taeda | reverse complement strand
AGTTAGACTAACTACAACTAGTTCAACTAAGTCAAACTGAACACAACTCCATCAACTCCTCAATCAACTCCACCAAAACTCAATCACTTGAGTTCTAACTGAGGTCCTTCATGCAATAGCTCAACTAACCCATATGAAAAGTGTATTTCCTTCTGGCAGTTGCATGTGTCACATCTGTAGCTCGAACTGAAGTGCTGCAAGAGGATAAGATATTGTTTATAGTCCAAATATTATTAAGAGCTAATAATATTCGACTGTTCTATATTTAGACTAGCAGTCTAAAAATAGACTCCGCCCATATGTCTAAAAATAGAAGTCCATCTACTTTTACCAACATGACTAATCATCCACAAATAGCATCCTGCAACTCATAGACCATGATCCATATGTCTAAAAATAGACTTTACGCCAAAAATAGCCTGCGGGCACACTTAGTGAAGGCGACTTCTTTTCATTAAGCTCCATCATCTTGTTGCATTTTCAACACTCCCTCTCAACAATATATGGGTTATCTACAATCCCTATCCTGTAACTCTGGAATGTTCTGCATGCAACACATCTACCCGGTCCACTTGCTCCAACAACACTTGGAACAAAAACACTCCCAACTAACCCCTCTGTTGGGATAGGAACATACTCTGATGCTGAAGCTCTACCTACTACTAAAAAGTGCTCCCTCTCTGACATCTGCGCTACTGCAACATATCCATGCATCTCGCACCATTACAAACCTCTCTGTGCCACCTAGCACTGTGCAAAACACTTGTGCCTCTCGCACTGATGCATCCTGCTAGCTATGCGCTATCCTGGGATTCCCTGCACTGTCACTCTCTCTGTCGCTCCATTCGCATCTGTCTCTAACCAATCAGTCAGTTCCTGCTACTCCACATTGGGGCTCCTATAGCAAGGTCTCATCCAAGAGGTTGGGTACCTCAAGGATCCTGCTCCTCCTCCTTGGGACGACCACTCTATATCGCCCCACCTCCTATCTAGAGGTATGGATGCATGTGATCCCTCAGCCCACCTAGCTCGAAGTTTCCCCCTACTGGAGGTCTCTGCATGAGTAGATGTCTCTACTCGATCTCCACTCAGATTCCCCTATTGTGGCTGCTCCACAACCTCCTAAAGCTGCTGCACGAATCGTGGCTCCTCCACCATTGTCTGAGACTTCTTCTGGCTCTGCATGTTGAGAGGTAATATACCCTCCCTCTCAACCACCAAGTCTCCATCAGTTGCCTTGCTGCTCAAGGCTTTGCATGCATCTTGAACCTCAAGAGCATACAGGTTCTTGACCCATGAACCTATCTGCTTCACCTGTCTCGTGATGATGTGTCTAAGGAAAACATTTCCCTTACTAAAGACTACATCATAGCCTCTGTCTTCTAGCATCGCGATCGACACCAAGTTTCTCTTCAGTCCTGGTACATACTTAACATCGATGAAGGCAAGGCAAGCTCCATGCTCCCTCTGAAAAATAACTGTGCCTACACCTAAGACACTATACTTCTCATCATTACCCATCCCTATGAGTATCTAGAGATCTTTCTCCTCCAAAGTACTGGAACAAACTTTGTCACCATCATGTGGAAAGAAGCTCCACTGTCAAGGAAAACCAACCACTTCCCATCTGGATGCAACGATGCATGCGAAGAGTGTGAATCCAACTCAAACTTGTGAAGCAAGTGCCTCACCTTCAGATCCTTCCCCGGATCCCTTCTTGGACTTCTTCTTTGGGCAATTAGTAGCATAATGGCCCAACTCATGACAACAAAAGCATCTCACCTTCAACTTGTCAACCTTCTTCCCATCATTGGAAGAAATGGATTCGGAAAGAGAAACCTTCCCCTTCCCCTTCCCCTTCTTCGCCTTACTCACTAAGGCACAATTCTCCTCATCATGCATCGATGAAGAACTGTCTCTGGTGCACCGTCTAATCTCCTCTTGCACAAGATCCGACCAAAGTCTCTCCCATCCTGGCAATTTCTCCCTTCCATTCACTAAGTCCTGGTGGCTATGCCAACTCTTAGGAAGGCCAAGGAGTGCTAGACTCACCATATCCTGATCATCGACAGTCAACCCCACACTTCCCAGCTCATCCCGGCATTGGTTGAACTTCATGAGATACTGGGGCATACTGTCTCCATTCTCACACTTAGATGTTTCTGAGTTTATCCTTGAGCGCCATTCCACCAATTCAAAACTCAACTGCTTCTGATCTAAAATTCGTGAGAGCAAAATATTTCTCGTACAAAGATTGACTGTATGGGAATTCACCAGATATCTCACCTTCCAAAAGAAGGATGAATCCAGAGGCTACTTGGTCCGATTACAGACTCTGCCTGAAGAAATAAAATGTAAACACTTTCTGAATAATAGATCCGATGATCAATCCTCGCTTTGATATCCTGTAGAAATTTTTCTACAAATCAACTAGCTCTGATACCATGTAGAAATTTTGAATAATAAGACACTTATTCGCAGAGATTATCCTGATTATACACTATTTGCGGAATCATGCATAATACATAACCTCCTCTACGTTGATCATCCATTTTGCGGAATTAAGAAACAATCGCATGCACACATTGAAGCATCAATCACACATATCAACACAGTATATCACGGGGAAAGCATACAGCTGAAAACCCCCAACTATCTGTATATTATATTGATTGAGAACATGTAACAATACATAGTACAATACTGCTCACAATTACTCAGTACTATCTCCACCTGCTACACACAAACTAGCTCAGATCTGAATCAATCACAGGTTCAAATCTCTGTTGTTGGTTGCCTGCCTCCACTGCGCAATCCTGCACGAGAATAGAATGAACAATCAGCTCCAAATTCGTATTCCCTTTGCCTATACCACACAATCCTCATTGGCAACTCAATCCCACTAATTGTGCAAATCACATGCACAACTATAGTCACAACTAACAGTTGTTTTGCCCTTTCACTCACCTCTAACAATTGTTTCCACTGAACTGTCCATGCCATGAGTTAACTGATGTATGCTTTAGTTGATTTATGAGTTAATAATTAGTGAATTAATTAATAATTAATTCACACCAATCATCATTAGTCCATTTTTCAGTTAGACTAACTACAACTAGTTCAACTAAGTCAAACTGAACACAACTCCATCAACTCCCCAATCAACTCCACCAAAACTCAATCACTTGAGTTCTAACTGAAGTCCTTCATGCAATAGCTCAACTAACCCATAAGAAAAGCATATTTCCTTCTAGTATTTGCATGTGCCACATCTGCAGCTCGAACTGAAGTGCTGCAAGAGGATAAGATAATGCTTATAGTCCAAATATTATTAAGAGATAATAATATTCGATTGTTCTATATTTAGACTAACAGTCTAAAAATAGACTCTGCCCATATGTCTAAAAATAGAAGTCCATCTACTTTTACCAACATGACCAATCATCCACAGATAGCATCCTGCAACTCATAGACCATGATCCATATGTCTAAAAATAGACATAGTCTAAAAATAGACTTTGTGCCAAAAATAGCCTGTGGGCACATTTACTGAAGGCGACTTATTTTCACTATGCTCCATCATCTTGTTGCATTTTCAACACCTACCAAAAGGGAGCACCTACCTCCTACAAAAATATACTAGCTACCACTAAAAGGAAGATTTGAATCCCTCACTGAAGGATCCAACCCTTAGTACCTCTTGTGGACCATGTTTCATAATATTTCAAACTGGATCCACCTAACTCAACATCAAACATGGAGGCCACCTTTCATCATATATTTAAATTGGACCCACACCCATCATTAAGCTCAATACTATATTGAATATTGAATCTAAAAGACAATCACTGAACCAACTAAATCAATATAACATCAATCACTTAATTGAATCTCAATCGACCATTATAACTAGATCAAACCAATCCCTATAAAATATAAACCATTAGTTCATACCAATGCACAACCATTCATCAATATACAAAACCATATATTATTAATCATCATAGAAATATAATGTTGTTCCGGAAAACCCTAGTCATATACAAATTAGAATGTATACGCTCTTGTTCTAAAGCACACCTGCATATATACATGCTTCCTCTATATCACACGTGTACACATCACAAATCATTGAATATTGCATCATTAATCACTGTAACACTAAATTAACCATTGAACCATAAATAAATCATTGAACCAACCACAAATCACTGAACCAAGCATAGATCACCATATTGTAGCATCATTGCCAATCAATATTCCATTCCACATTTAGCATAATCAAAATTGTCAAACACAAATCATCAAGAAAGAGACATCGTCAACAGAAAAAACAAACAAATCAGACATCAAATTTCATTATCAGACAGTACTGTAAACCCTAGTACATATACATGAATTCCACAATATTGATCAACTGATTTACGCACTTACCATGCATAATACCTATGTGCAGATCTCAACATACTGAAAACTTTATCTCAAAATATATATGCGACCCTACAGAGATGGATCTACATATGTACGCGACTACCCCCAAGTACACCTGCATACGAATATTGAAAATTTTCACTGCAAACAAAATTTCACTCTCTCCAACCTTTACTGTCAACACTACAAACTACTAAATAATACATTTAGATCATAATATTACTATCATCACAATTAAATAAATGTTATCTACTTATGCATTTACGACTCGTAAATCAATCAAGCATATATGTCAACATATATTTAGATCTTTTAGATTCGAGTCTTCTCCATTCTCCCTGGTGTACAGCTATTCAAAATCAGATCACACATGAATAACGCATTATTTGCACACTTAACACCTTGATCTCCATCTCCTTATATAGGTTTATCCTTAGCCAATATCTTAGTAAAATCCCTTGGTAATGTCATCAGTATTCTTTGATGAGATCAAATATCCATTGTCAATCCCATTAGCATGGGCCAATTACCATGGTAAATACCCTGGTATCTAGATGACCATGGTTTATGTTCTATACGTGACTTTCATTAACAAAACTTGCGTATGTATGTGACCTTGCTTCTCAGGACCCATGTATACTTTCTCAAACTTTACCTTTACTATCCATCTTTCTCTGAACTATCATTCCTTTGTCCATATCACCTGTAACATATGTACCGGTCTTCATGGGTTCCATGTTGACATATTTATTAAGTAGGTTTCCATAAAGGAAAACACATTAGCCATAATGCCAATAGTACAGGACCAGTAAATAAATTTAGGTAATATGATTTGATTGAAAGAAACAATTAATGGAAAGTAAAATACCAAAATTCTCTTTTAGAAATGGTAATAATGCTTGATCGAAAGAAAAGACCAATGGAAAGTACAATACTGGTATGTAACATGATCAAACTCTTAAATGTCATTAGGTGTGTGTGTGTATGTTCTTCCACTTAAAAATATTGCTTGATCGTGACTCAAGTTTTTGTTTTTTAGTTCACAAGCCAATTCTATACTTTCTAATAACTATAACTTCACTTAATTATGAATTCACAGTTAAAAGTTATGGTCTTTGGAAGTTCTAGTATAGGAAGAGTGTTTAAATCATTGAAAGGACGAGTTCTTCTAATACATCTAAGATATGAATTTTTGCAACACAGTAAAAGAGAGTTATTTTTGACCACAAAAAATTTCAGAAGACTCATTAAAAGTTCAGTTGAAAACTACCATTGATGGAAACCATTCCTATGATCATTGAAGGAATTTCTTCATAAACATTGGAAGGTAATTTTTCACCAAGTGTCGAAAAATAAGTTTTAGTTGGGAACTGAAGGGTAAGATTTCATTAGGAACTAAAGGGTAATTTTTCATTAGGTTGTGATGAATGATACTACAATGTAGCCTCTTCCATCCCATTGACATCTTATCATCCATACAATGACATGCAACAATTGTTCTTAAAGTCCATATATTTTAGTCGTACAGTACACATCATCTTATGTATGAACATATCACTATTTACTCATGCTTGGAATATTTTGTGCCTTATGAAACAAAAATTTGGTTGCACGAAGATTAATTTTCCATAAAAAATATTTTATTGCACCTTAAAGATTTCTTTTTTTGTGGTTTATTGTGCCAAGGAAATTTTCTTGGTGTTGCCTATCGCATAATCATTTTATATTTTTGTGTGATAAATGGAATTTTATCACCTTTCTTTATCATACCACAACTTTTTATTTCATGTGGTGTATCAAACTAGAGAATTTTCTTGGGAAAATCCAATACATCTCTCATTTTTTCCCTTCTTTGTAATAAGGTGTCTTCTCTTCCATTTTTCGTAAAAGTCCTCTAAGTTATTTAAGATTTATTCATGACTTCCTTCCTTATTGCATCATAAGAATTTTCCTTTCTGTAGTTTGTCACATGTAAAACATTTCTAATGTGACATTTCAAATTGTCAAAAAATCTCCCCTTGTGACAATATTCACCTTTTCCCTTTATTTCATTAGATTTTTTTCTCTCCATGCAATGTATCACACCTCAAAAAATATTTATTTAGGATATCATCTATCTCCACTTTTATTGCATATTAATATTTTATTTTCATGTGGTGCATCACACTATAAAAATATCTTGGTGTGATGTGTCTCATTACATGAAAAAGTTTTGTGTGATACACAAAACCTCAATTCTCAAGTCTTTTATCCTTGCATCAAACATTATATTGCATGGAATAAGATTTCGATCTAGTTCACATTGTATCACAACATTAATTTATCTTACGTTATATACATTATATTACATGATGATTTAATTCCTATTATATGCTAACAATGATCAAGGGTTGCTTAAAAATTCTTAAGTCTTTAGTTAATGATTGCTCAAGCTCGATAAAAATTTTTGGTCCAATTACATTATGACATTGTAGGGTCAATTTAACATAGCTAATGGTACTTCCTAAGGACCCAACCTACAAATTCTTTAGAGGTAGGTATCATATTTAAGGGACCAATGACTCTACAATTTCTTATCTCTTTATTGAGCCAAGGATCATATTGCTATATTTTAGGACCCTTTTCATACAAATACCCCTCTTTTAATTAAAGTTATTACACAAAGAAAAATTCCCTACTAATATGTACTAGATTAATTACTTTTCACTAAATGTATCGAAACAATAAAATCATCCTTCATTATTGTTAATTAAATGTTGTTAGTCTCAACATTATAAGAGTCATATTTCTTTTAGCCTATTCTTAAACTGAGATAACTAAAATCTATATTAACTACTTGTAGAGAATTTACAAGGACAATCTTCCCTCAGTTCTTTCACTATACATTCACTAAGTATTTATTTCAACATCAATCTTTTAATATAAACCCTTTTTCTTTTATTCCACAACATTTATAATCTATTTCTACTAACAATAAACATATCATCTAGGGCTCAAATCATATTATCCTTGCTTTATTATCGACATAAGGATAGAACTTACCTATAAATGTAGAAATCAATGTGTATATTCTAAACTACTCATGAAATTTACAAAATCACAAGACTAGAAGCTACCATATTGATCTGCAGAAACTAATTAACGATTGAGAACACATATCATTAACATGCAAAAGGAAACATCACACATGCAAAACTATATATCTAGGGGAAAGCAGCTTCTCAAAACCCCTTACTACCTACATTAAATTAGTCAAAGAATAGATATGAAATACAATGTTTTCTCAAGCCTGAGTACATCCTGGAAGTATATAGTCTATCTCTCTACCAGACTGACTAAACCTGGCCAATACTTAGCCAATTTTCCAAGCCACCAAGCTCCTAATTCCTTGCATTGTTCCTTTAGGAAATGATCCCCTATTAAATAAGAAATTCCATCATCTAAATTGAACAATTCCTTTAGGTCCTTCCTATGACTGCATGCACCATCTTTACACATTGAATATGCTACAACTGATAGTACATTGCCTTGAAATCTCCATCTCAACTGGGTAACTCGAATTCTCGGCATGCATGAGATAATTTAGGTTAATTAGTTATTTATCTAGATTATCACTAGGTGTGATTGAAGTTACACTACACAACTTGACCTTCCACTAGTTTCTCCAACAACTGGAACTAGTTTAACTAACCATAACTCAACTTAATTAAATTAAATTGATACAATTGAAATTAACTCAACCTGGGCTCCTAAAATTTAGGAACCCATTGCACACAACTGAACTTGATGCCCCTAACTCAAATTAACTAAGCTAGACTCCTACTTTTTAGGAATCAATTCAAGTAAGTTGAACATGAACTTATTAAATTGAATTTAGTGTTCTTAACTTAGTGTCAAGAGCCATGTCGCCTAATTTAACTCCTCCAAGTTGTATGCTTATGTGGAATTTCAAATTTCCTCAATTTGATTAAGCAAAAAATCAAAATTGAAACTTTCTTGCTGCATTTTCAACACTCCCTCTCAATAAGAAAGGGATTATCAACCACCCCTATCTTGCACTTATGGAATGTGTTGCATGCAACACCTCTCACTGTTGTTGTTGTTACTGTAACATCTACAACTAAGGAACATAAAAAGAAAATAAATTAAATCAACTGTGTCTACAACTGTCTACTAAGAAAACTATGTTGTTGTTGACTCTACTACTGAGCCTCCTACTATGATGTCAACATTCCTCTGCACTCCTCAGTATATCACTGACATTGATCCTCCTACTATTGAATAATATGGGCCCCCGTAGAAAGGTAATGATCCATGAGAGAATGTCTCAATGGACCCTACCCAAATTTCTGCAACTCTTGGACTAAGTATATACATCGCCCCACCTCACTCCCAGAGGTATGATTGCATGCATGGAAAAATATTATCTACTCATTTTGTTGTTGCTACTGATTCTGCACTGTTGTTGCAACTACTACAATAGTACGATCTCCCTAGATCTTGAAGTATTATCTTCCATAGGGATTCTCCCTTTGAAACTAGTCTCCCTCTGAGTCTCAATCTCCCTGTGGGAAATCTCACTACTCCTCAATCTACCAATATAAATGATCACAATTTATTTTTGTTTCATTAAACATTGGGTCATTGATCTTCCCACTAGAATACTTCTAGTTCCATTAAGAACTTTGCACATAGATTCTTCTAGATTTTCCTTGAACTAGAGCTCCATCAATCTACAATTCAAAATTCAAGATCTAATGTGAATACTTCTCTAATACCATGTAGAAATTAATGGGTAGATTCTAAACTACTCATGAAAATTACAAAACCACAAAACTAGAAGGTACTCTACTGATCTGTAAAGCTAGTTCATGATCAAGAACGCATATCATTAACATGTAAAAGGAAACATCACACATGCACAAAGATTTATCTAGGGGAAAGAAACTGCTCAAAACCCCTTACTATCTATATTACATTAATAAAGGAATAGAGATGAAATACAATTCTCACTCAAGCCTGAGCACATCCTACAAGTGTATACTCTATATCTGTTCCTCACTGATTGAACCTGGCTAATACTTAGTCAATTTGCCAAGCCTCCAAGATCCTAATTCCTTGCGTTTTTCCTTCAAGAAACTAGCCCCTACCAAATAGGAAATTCCCTCATCTATATTGCGCAATTCCTTTAGGCCCTTCCTCTGACTACATGCACCATATTTACACATTGGAATATGCTACAATTGATAGTATGCTTCCTTGAAATCTCCATCTCAACTGGGTAACTCGAATTCTCAACATGCATGAGCTAATTTAGGTTGATTGATTAGTTATTTGGATGATCACTAAGTGTGATTGAAGTTACACTGCACAATTTGACCTTCCACTAGTTTCTCCAATAGTTGGAACTAGTTTAATTGGCCATAACTCAATTTAACTAAATTAAATTTCTGCAACTAAAATTAACTCAACCTAGGCTCCTAAAATTTAGGAACCCACTGCACACAATGGTACTACATGCCCCTAACTCGAATTAACTGAGCTAGACACCTTTTTTAGGAATCAACTCAAGTAAGATGAAATTGAACTCATTAACTCGAATTCAGTGTTTTTAACTGAGTGATAAGAGCCATGTCACCTCAATTACCTCCTCCAAGTTGTCTGTTGATGTGGAATTTTGAATTTCCTCAATTTGATTAAGGAGGAAATCAAAATTGAGACTTTCTTGCTAAATTTTCAACAATTACCACTTACCAAAAAAGGAAAAGGGAGGATAAATAAATCTATAAAGTTACTTATAATAAATTGAAAGGATACTTATATCACTCCAATATAATCATATAAATTTAGATGCCTTCTTGAATTACAAAAAAAAAATGAAAAAATCTCGTTTGAATATTATAAACATATTAATTTTAGGAAAAACATTGATGGGGGGGTTGAATCAATATTTTTAATTCACTTTGACTTCCAATTCCAAATTCAGAATTATGTATGCTACTATTATTCATGCAACCTGTATGCATATGCAACTTTAGTGAATGCAAACCGTGTATGTTCAAATTACTTAATTTTTCAGAACTTCCATTATCTGTTTAACTTAGTCATTGCTTTATTAGTTCATTAGCCATGTATGCAATAAAGAATAGATAAATAGCAACACCTCAACACATATGAACACCGAGATTTTAGGTGGAAGCACAATGTGGGCGAAAGCCACCATTATTTTTGTCTCTATCTTCTTTCTTATTATATAAATAAAAGTGTCATTAAGTCCCATACTCATGGAGAATCTTACCAACATATAGGCACCCACCTGCAGGAGGCTACAACCTCCACTCTATCTCCATCATGTACTGGATGGGAGCTTAAACCACCTAATATTGTTTACTGACTCCTCCTGGAAGGGAGCTCCTACCCCCTCACTGAAGGTTGTAACCATCATCACCTTATGGACCATGTTTTAGAATTTTTCTCACTAGCTCCACCTGTCAATCAATGATTTAAACATGTAGGTCGCCTCTCATAAAAAATTCAATAATAATCCCAAACCAATATATGAAACTAAAAAATTGAATCTCAAAATTTGAACGATTGAAGCGTTGTAAACCACTTGAATCACTAAAAGATCAAACCACTAAATACTGAAGCAAACCAATCGCTAAACTGAATCTCAACCAACCACTACAACTAGATCAAATCAATGCAGAACCAATCCACAATAGATACAAATCATCATGATCAAGACATCGTTGATAGAAAACAACAAATACAACAAAACTCATCAATTTTCATCATCAACCAGCAATTCAAACCCTAGCCAAATTTAAATCAGAATATATATGTGACTATTATTAAGTAGACTTGTGTATATATGTGTTTATCATGTGTTAAACCTACACATAGATTTCAACATAATGAACATATTATCACAAAGTTTATATGTGACAATATTGAATCAGATCCGTGTATGTACGGGAAAATACTAAAGAAAAAATGCATATATATATCTTAAACTACTAAATCAAATCTTTACTGCAAATCACAACATATGTAGAACCCAGATCTCAGCACACATATTGTTAATGTCACATATCACTACATTCAAATCATACCATCATCATAGCTATAGATCTAACATTGTTAGCTACAAATATAAATAGATCAAGCAAGTATATTCATTAGTCTTCACTACACTTTCATATCTATTAGATCTAAGCCATCTCCATGATGGACACCTATTCTAGATCAAATTACACATGAATAAACCATTCACTTGCACACTTATCTCCTTGATCTCCATGTCCTTATATAGCTTTTTCCTTTGCTAATACCTTAGGGAAATCCTTTGGTAATTTCATTAGTATTCATTGATGGGATTAAATAGATGTTGTCACCACAATTACTATGGGAAATTACCATGTTAATGATCCCCTAGTATCTAGTTTTGCATGGTTCAGATTATGTACGCGACTTTTGTTCATAGGACCTATGTATGTATGTGACTGTTCTTCACAGGGGTTGTGTATACTTTTCAAACTTCACAATTCCCATCCTTTCTAAAGTGAAACTTGTACTAGGCTGCCAACATACATCTTCATTTTTGAAATATTTGTACCAACAATCCTGTACCATTGGTCATGTCATCTACAACAGCTCTATAACCATCATATTATAACCAAGTTGACATCAAGGACATATTTCACAAGTAGGTTTCCATTAAGGACAACACATTAGCCATAATTTCAACAATCTCCACCTTTGGACTTGATGGTAACTTCTTTGGTGTTTGGTAGCCACCTGAAAACACCAAGTCTTCTCTCCCCCTTTGACAACAACAAAAAAGGGTGGAACCAAGTTGAATGAAGTATTTTCCCTTATAGCGCTTATCGCTGTAAGTCTAATCATGAAATATACATACTAACCTGCTCCCCCTGAGCATATGTTGGACCTTCGAAAGATATACAATAAAAGTACAAGGTTGCATGACTCAAATATGTGGTTATCCATAAACAAAAATGAACTTTCCTATCACCAATGACTCTATGCTCCCATGATTACATCAATTTCCCAACATAATGGGGTTACATATTCGACCCAATATCCCATACTTGATTGAATTTTACATTGATCATAACATGGGTATTTTCATGACCTTTACATCAAGAGAGATACATGACATTCATAACCATAACAAGGATCTAAACTATGAAGTATCTTTGTAAAAAATCATGATAATCATCACCAACCATCATGATCCAAATAGGTATCTAAAACATGATCATATGACGATAACAACACAAAATGACATAATAACAAGAACGTGAACATCCTCATCATCAAGAAGTAATGTAAGAAGACAATGTAGCATCCATCTCTCCAATATCATCAACACATGACCAAATATGCAATGCTTCCAAGCATAACTAAGAAATTGAAGAAGAAGCATAAAATTGTGTAATAAAGCTCTATCATCAACTCATCCCCTTAACCTCGTGTCATCAAGGCCAACACACTCTCTCCACATATAGGAAGAGCCTTAATCCTCAAGCAGTAATATCTATCTCTTGAACCACGACACCATAGGTAGCAATGAGCATATACATGCATCAACAACATAGGTACAAACAAAGAGTACCTCTAGCATCACAAGTCATTGAGTAGAATATAACTGATCAAAAACATCATTAACCAACAACTTTAGAGAACATAGAATACATATCTTCATTATCATGTTTTTTAAGTAGGATTACGACACCATTAACAAATTCACCAAATGCAACTCAAGAAACATATAGGCATCATCCATAACTTCACCACATGCAATCCAAGTATCCATGAAATAGAGAAAACAACATCTATTTTCAACAATGAGAAATGAAATAAGACTAATGAAAACATTAATAACCATGAACTCATCATAGGAAATACCATGTAATAAGGAGTGCTCAAAGGTCCATAATGCCAACAATGAACCATAAGAAGCATAGAAGATGCTAGCCCAGAACCTGTGCTAACCCTTAATTATTAATTTTGATCGCATCATATCCTTCTCACCAACAAGAAATGAATTAAAGAACCATATCAACAACACTAATAGAATAATATTTTGCAACAACTCATAAACTCATCATGAACCAACATTGTTATCAAGCAGCATATGGGAATCACTAATAGACTGAACAAACCAATGTCATAACCAAAAAGAAAATAATGAACTAATGGAAACATATAAGAATCCCCCCTTAATTGCGTGATTCATTTATCACCATAGGAAACCATACATGATTATCTAAGTTAAAAATCTCATGCATACACGACTACCATTCATAAGAACTATGTGCGGAATGTAAAATATTGGTTTTTCATAGCCATAGGTCCCCTTGAACATGTCATGTCCATCTATGATATGTTAGAGAAATTAATAGAGTGAAGAGTCAAGAATCATTCCTAACTTCTATCTAATGCATTCAAAGGAATCACGTGGAAGAGGCTTGGTGAATAAATGTGCAACTTATTCCTTTGAAGGAATACATTCCAACTTGAAACTTTTTTCAAGAAATTTCTCTTTAAGAAAATGGTATTTGATTGGGATGTGCTTAGTTTTTGAGTGCATGAGAATATTTTTAGAAACACTTATGGCACTAGTGTTGTCACAAAAAATAGGTACAAGTTGAGGACAAGTGACTTCAATATCTTGTAATGTTTGGATCATCCATTGAAGTTGAGTACAAAAAGCAAGAAAAACAACATATTCTGGTTTAGTAGTTGATAAAGCAATATAAATTTGTTTCTTATTGAACCAAGAAACTAAGAAAGGTCCTGAATAAAATGCTCCTCCACTAGTACTTTTGTGGTCATCAATATTACCTCCCTAGTCTGCATCTATGTAAGCATGAAGTGAAAAATATGTTTTTTTGGGATACCATAGACAAAGATATTGCGTGCCTTGCAGATACTTGAATATCCTTTTGAATTCTTTGAGATATGTTTCCTTAGGATTTTCTTGGAATCCTCCAACTATGCCAACTACATGCATAATGGTTGGTCTTGTAGCAGTAAGATAAATCAATTTTCCAATCATAGATCTATATTTGGGTTGATTAACTTGAGGAGATTCATCTTTTTGGATGAGATTTCATCCTATTACCATTGGTGTGCATACAAGTTTGCAGTATTCCAACCCATATTTCTTCATAATTTATTTGAGATACTTGGTTTGAGAAAGGAAGATATCATCCTTAGTTTGATGAACTTGGAGACCAAGAAAGTATGCTATCTCACCAAGTAAATACATTTCAAATTCCCACCACATGACTGAAGAAAATCCCTGACTCATAGATTCAACATTGCTTCCAAATATTATGCCATCAACATAAACCCATCAACATAGATTTCTATATGCAGATCCTTTCTTGAATCCCTGTTGCTGAAGATACCTGTCAAGACAATAATACCATGCATGAGGAGCCTGTTTTAACCCATATAATACCTTCTTAAGTTTGCAAACAAGTTTTTTATAATTTCCAAGTATGAATCCTTCAGCTTGTTCAATATAAACTTTTTCTTTTACGTCCCCATTTAAAAATTCAGATTTAACATCCATTTGATATACCTTCAAGTTACAAAATTTAGAAAATGAAAGAAACATTCTTATGGCTTCAAGTCTAGCTACATGTGAAAATGTATCTTCAAAGTCTATCCTTTCCTATTGAGCATAACCTTTGCATACAAGCTTTCTTTGTTTCAAATTACTTCTCAGTTTTTATTCAGTTTGTTTTTAAATACCCACTTTGTCCCAATTACATTAGGAATTGGTACAAGTTCCCATGTATGGTTCATTTCTATTTTATCAAGTTATTCATTCATTGCCTTAACCAAACATTCATCTTTTCTTGCTTGATTCACATTTTGAGGTTCAATTGTGGATAATAAGGCTAAGTGACTAGATGATCCAACAAAAGTTCTTCTATTTTGTATTCATGCTTCTTTATCACCTAGAATTTGATATTCAAGATGATTTTTCTTAACATATCTTGATGGAGTCTTTTTTGGCAAACTTGCATTTTCATTTCCTTCTTCTAATGCTTGTCTTTCTTCTTCTCCTACAACTTGTTGGATTTTAGTAAGGAGTTTTTTATCATCAGATTGTGCTTCTCTTTTGGTACCTATGGATGCTTCCTCAATCATGTCTATACTTTCAACAATCTTTTGGTGCCATTTATTATAAGATTTATATCCTTTACTTCTAGAAGAGTATCCAAGAAAAATTCCTTCATCAACTTTAGATTCAACCTTTCCAAGCTTATCATTGTTTTTATTTATAAAAAAAATTCTTCCAAAGATTCTAAAGCACTTGAAAGTTTCAGGTTTAACATGTGAGAGTTCATACAAAGTTTTATCATTGTTTACTTGAACATGGGCTTTGTCAAGTATATCGATGATTGTATGAATTGTTTCTCCCCAGAAGGTGTGAGTTGTTCCTGGCTCATTAACATGGGATGTGCCATTTGTTGAACTTTTATGTTCATTCTTTCTACCACTCCATTTTGTTGGGGAGTTTTAGCTATGGAAGACTACCTTTTAATGCCATATTTCTCACAAAAATTGAAAAATTCATTTCATATAAAATCTCCTACTTTATCAAATCTAAGACATTTGATTTTTAATTCCAATTCATTTTCCACCATAGTCTTGAATATTCTAAAATTTTCAAATACCTCATATTTCTACTTTAGTAAACCAACCCAACACAATCTTGTAAATTCATCAATTAATAACATGAAATATTGTTCACCACGAGGAGACTTCTTTCTCATAGGTCCACATAAATCAATGTGAATAAGTTCAATGGGTTTACCTGAAGTGAATTCTTTAGCTTTAAACTAAAATTTGGATTTCTTACCAAATTGACATGATTTTCAAATACTATTTTTTGTTGGAGATATGTCTAGAAAGTCAGGAACTGGTCCCTTCTTGCTTGATTTATATAATTGAGAAAATCTCAGGTGTCCAAATATTTTGTGCCAGAGACAACTTTCTTTATATTTTATAAAAAACCAATGCTCTTTGTTTCCTTCTAGAATATAGACATTTCCTGGAGTTCTAGCTCCCTTGATTATAGTCTTACCTATATCAAAATTTCTTACCACAAAATTCTTGGATCTGAAAATAACTTCGTGCCCCATATCGCACATTTGACTAACCCTTAATAAGTTATGTATTACCCCATGAACAAATAATACAGTCTCAACTTTGATCTTTTATTTTAATACCACATATCCTTTTCCTTTAATATTAGTAGGTGAATTATTACCAAAATTCACATTCTTTTATTTCTTAGTTTCATTAAAAGAAAAACAATTATCTTTGTCAACTGTCATATGCTTTGAATAACCATTTTCAAGGTACCATAGATTCTCTTGATCTCCTACTTCATGATTTTCTTTGAGGACATTGAACAACATAATGACCTACTCTTCCACAGGGAAAACATTTGACAGGAAGCTCACCTTTGAACCTACCAGTTCCTACTTGGAGCTTTGTCACAAAAAAATATTCTTCATTTCAAGTGTAACTTGTATCTTTAGGTTATTCCTTTTCTTTTCATTTGTTTTTGGCTTTGAATGTTGCTTCTCTAACACCTGAAGTATCCCCTTTTATCATCTCATAAGTTGTCAATATCCCATGGAGTTTTTCAATATTGAGATTCTTCAAATCCTTCATTTCTTCTATGACAAAGACTTCGGAATAGAACTTTAGGGTTGGTGATCTCAAAATATTTTCAACAATAGCAAAATCCTTTATTTTGTCACCAAGACCTTTCATTGTGTTAAAAATATCATCTGCTATAAGGAAAAATCTTGCAATTCTTTCATCATCATGCTTTCTAAGAGACTCATATTGAATTCTATATGTCTGATGTTTGACACTTTTTACCTTAGAGTCACCTTCATAGCTTTGAACAAGGATTATCCCATATTGCCTTTGTGGCTCTCAACTGCATGACTTTCACAAACTCAAATTTAGCCAAAGCTCCCAAGATAAGATTTAAAACATTTGTATTGTTCTCATATTGTTTCCTTCATGCATCATCTATGGGAATGGAGGTTGGATATTGATATCCAACTTCAACAATTTCCCATACATCAGCTCCTAGTTCTCGCAAATATGATCTCATTTTGACTTCCCAAAACATAAAGTTAGTTCCTTTAAACAAAGGTGACTTAGTAGAAGTTACTCCCTCTTGACTGCTCATCTTGATATATCTCCTTTTAAGAGATCAAGATTCTTTTGAGGTACTTCCTCTGATACCAATTGTTAGGAAAAATACTGAGAGGGGGGGTGGGGATTGAATCGATATTTTTTATTAAATTTAGCTTCCAATTTCACATTCAAAATTATGCTATTGTTATTCATGAAAACCGTGTGTGTATGCAACTTTAGTGAATGCAAACCATGTATGGTAATATTACTTAATTTTACATCACTTATATCAGATGTTTAAATTAATCATTGCATTGTGTTATTGCTGCGACAATGACCCTCCAAAAAATTTTCCTAACTAAATTTTGGAGCCTACATGAAATCTCATTTCAAGCCCCTTAGTGTCATCATGTTGTTTGATTTGTCATTTGTATGTTTTATCTAAGTGTCACATCCTCCTAAGTCAACATTTCCTAAGTGTCGTCACATAACCTTTAGAAGCCCTTGTCATACCTCACCATGGTTAGGTGAATTCAAAGCTTTTATTTACATAGAAACTAGCCTTTTTTTCCATACACACACAAAAGAAAACAAAAGCAAGAAAATTCACTTTTAAGGAAAAAACACACTTCAAGATGACGAATACTTTCTCTTGTGTTAAGCATGCCCTTTTGAGCTGAAGAATTGTGCCCTCATTGAGCACTCTCCTTCATGCTGAGCAAGTGCACCCTCATTGAGTGCATTCCTCTAGCATGAAGACATGCACCATTTTGGAATGCATGCATGCATTTCCTTGTTGCATGTGGGCACACTCTTAGAAAACAGGAGCCCACTTTACTTCTCCTAACTATCTCAGTCACTTGTCGACAAGTGTAAAGCATTCATGAGACAAATTTGCATGTAATATCTTTGAAATCAAGCAAACTAATCATTATTTCTCATAATCATTTTCATTTGGGTTTGTTAGGATATTCCGACACATAGGAAATAGTTAAGTATAACTTGGTCTAGTGTAGAGTTGGGTAAAGTGTGTTTCTTTACTATGTACTTTTGTAACTTACAATCTGACGGTTCATTCTCTCCTCGACTTGATCCATGGCTCAACATCCGATTGGTACCTGATCTCTATATAAAGAGCATGGAGGGTCATTTTTAAGGTAACCGTTCATGACAGAAGCTTATGTAAATTTTCATTCTTTTATTAATAGATTGCTTGAGGTGGTCGCATTGGCTCAGGCCATGGACAGTTTCCCTCTTTGAGGGTTTTAACCACGTCAAGAGTACTGGTGTATTGACCTGTGATCTGTTTGTGAGCAATGTCCTTCGGTGTTCTATCTGAGGATCATACTTGGGCACACATATTTGAATCAAGAAACTCTCTGTAGATTTTCGCTCCAAGTAAGTTTTTCATGTCAATTATTTTTATTTCCTTTCAAGATTTCACTATCGATATTTATTTCCTTGCTAGAATTTCTTTTATTTTCAATTTATTTACCGGTGTTTCAGTCTATTCTTTCCTTTACAAGTGTTAATTTGTTGTCGTATTCTATGACTCTACATATTCTAATCATGATTGTGACAAAACATGTAAAATCTTGTATATGTTTCCTCTCCACATTTTTAGCATGAAATATGGTTGCTATACTTGTCCTTGAGCCATTCTATAACATAGTAGGCTTATGGAGGTGGAAGCCCCAACTAACTTAGAAAATTGCACCCAAAAAATACAATTTTTCCTCAAGAGTCCACTCTTTCATCACAAAGAAGTGCACCCTGCTTGTGTACATGAGCACACCATGAAGGCATGAATGTTATCCCTTCATCCCTTCAGCATGAACCAATGTACCCTCCTTTTCCTCTTGAGTGCATGATTGCACCTTGAATTTCTAAAGCTTCACTTCTTCATCTCTTCAGAGTGCGCCCTTACACCCTCTCAGTATCCTTGAGCACATGAGCACATCTTGAAGTCCTGAATGTTTCTCCTTCATGCTTCATCAGTGTGCCCTATGACCTTGATTTTTTATCTCTCTTGCTTTAGAACATGAGCACACTTCAAATCCCTAAATGACCCTTGAACTTCCTTCATGATTTATAAGTGCGCCCTCCTGGTTTGCTTGCATATCTCTTTCCCATGCAAGTAGCTACGTGTCATCATTGGTAGGCTTAAATTCTTAGTTACATTTAATGGTTCTTTGAATATTATTTTCTAAGTTGTTTCTTGCAATAGATATAATATTTCATAAAGCTAATCATTGTTTCCATGAGTGTGCTTCCTTAAACAAGTGTTTGAGCTACAAGTATTGTTACTCTTTCATTATCTATTGGAACCATGCCTCCCACTACATGTAAAGTGGCCTCTAAATAAGATTCAGAGGCAAGCACTGAGGAAGTAGTTGAAGTTAGAAAGCCTACCATTCCCATATATGTAGATACATAGTGCTTCATAGATAAGTCTATTAAGGTTGTTAGAGTCGGTCTGGTCAATCCTCCGTCAAAGATCAAAACTCTTTATGCATTTCATTTTTAGGTGTCCCGCTCCATTCACCCAGCTACATTTCGCTAGGGGCATGCCATAATCTGGCGGAGAAGGTCATGCTAGTCATTCCTCCTCATGTCTGGCTCCTGCTAGCTTAGCTATTTTGTCAATAGTCATCAAAGTCCATGACAGTCAAGGTCCGGTCCTTTAAAGGACAAGAGTCATTTTCGATGTTTAGGTCTAGGGATTCATCAATTTGGTCTTTGAACATGTCCAGTAAATCCATACAGGCCAGAGTGAGGCCCTTACACAGTTATGATTCAGAGAGCTTCATCGTCATGTGGATAGACTTCAATTCTTCTTCAAAACTCTGTTTTGAAGAAAAGTCAAACAGTGGCATTTAGGGAAAAAATTTCAAAAATAAGTCGTCAGTTGATTTCTTCAAATGCAGTCATGGTTTCCGTGGCCAAATGTCTTGTTGTGCAATCCCTGCAAAGAGTGCCGAAAATTTCATCATTTGAGCTAAAATTTCAAAGGGAAAGTGAAAATCAGTGTGTTTTAAAGTCAGTGAAAAAGTGTCAAAACACAACATTAGAAAAATGGGTTTTTGAGGAGGCAAAAATTTAACCCATCACTTCCAAAGCTATATATGCAAGTTTTCATCAAAATCAAAGGCATTGTGCTAATCCAAGCCTTGGAGAAATGTTGCAAAGGGTGTGAGTGTGCATCATGAGTGTTTGATTGAGTTGGAGGTAGTTTGAGGGAGCGTGGCGCATATACTCAGGGGCGCGGTGCACACACAGGGCGCGGCGCACACAGAGCCTGCCCGCAGTTCAAACTTTCCACAGGTGCGGCGCACTGGGTTTTGCGTGCGGCGTAAACAGACCAAGGGCCGAAACAAGTGCCAAATCACTTCAAAGTTTTTGTGAAGCCCATCCAATTGAAAGGTAGGCTTTATAACATCACTTGCTCATCAAATTTTATAAATAATATGATGGTTTATACCGATGTTTGAATGCAACCAAATGCATAAAATCAACCATAATAAATCATCAAGAACCATGATGGTTAGGGTTGCTAAAGTGTGTTGTTAGTGCCAAGGTTCCATTCCACCCATCATTTTCCCCTCACCTTCCATTTTTCCTATTCTGCCTTTCTCATTTTTCCTGATATCCCTACCCTAAACTACTACCAAACCCTCTTCCCTATCCCTCCACTATTTGGTCAATATGACACCCCAAACCATACCTTGTTAAAACCCCAAACCCTACCCTATCAAAATACCCACACTCCTCCCATATCCCTAAACAAATTTCTCCCTATAACCCCTATTCCCATTACATTACTCCCTTCCTAATACTCCCTATTTCATTGTTCCCCTTGGTGACAGATATCACAAAGGCACCCAGCCTCACATCATCATCAAAGGGCAGCCTAGGTACAATACACACAACAGTCATGACATCACAGCATTCGTCATAGTATGAGATGGAGACACAAAGTGACTCATCCTCAGAAGAGCAGGCTCCCAGGGGACACCACAAGAGTGGCAAACATGTCAGGGATGAACCCACTACCCTCATTGAGTTACAAGCATGCCCTATTGCCATGTCATGCTTCCAGCACCTATCATGTTTTGAATTTTGTCAAAGGGTGGCAAATGTTAGAGTTCATCATGAGTTGACCCATTTATTTGTGCTTCATCTACAAGGAGGTTAGTCTATCTTGGCCGGGGTCACTTTCACATTGACACCCGAAGCTATATCAGTGGCAACAGGTGTACCAAATGTTGGAGAACAGTGGCATAAGAAGAAGAAGGTGGATAGGAAACACTATCAGCCTTACATCAAGGCCAGATTCTTGAGCCAGCTCACAAGAGTCTTTCCCTTCAGATACTTGAAAGATGAGTATGTTCCACTCATGAGATTGATCATGAAATACTTCAGCTGTGAGGGGAGGTTCTCTCGACTATATGCCTATCACATCCGGTTGCTCA
>APFE030778448.1:0-18696 GCA_000404065.3 Pinus taeda | reverse complement strand
TATCCTTAATGGATATCTTGATATTCCAAGTCTTTTGGAGTAATTAATTTATAGAAGGAACTTTGTTCGCTTCAGAAACTATACTAAGTCTTACGAAGTCGTAGTAAAGCAAAACTCACAAAGTTAGTGTCTGGTACAATGGCACCCACACCAACTAGCTCATGTCAAATCTGAGTGAGCTTCGAAAGATATGAGGAGATCGGCTCTGCCTCTCCTTGTCTCATCGAGATACTCCTTGCCTTCTCTATAAGAGTAATCTCCTTGGCATCACTGGTAGCCTGAAATAGGTGTAAGATGGCTTGAAGCATCTCATATGCTGTCTTCTTCTTATAGAAATGGGGAATGACATGATCTTTGACCCCCTCTAGAATGATCCTCTTTGCCTTGATATCATTCTTAGTATGTTGGGCCAATTGTTGGGGATCTTGTGGTGGCGTTATAACATTCTTGACAAATTCTCCCATCCCATTATGTTCGAACACTATTGTGATCCTCTCCTTCCATGAGGAAAAGTTAGAAGCTCCCTCTAAACAATGATCTGCTCTTAGTCTTGTTGTCACTCAGATTGTACAGGCACGGTGCGACAACGACTCAGGGCGGGGGCTGTCACTCTTATCCCCACCCACTTCATTCTAGCTGTCTCCCAATAACAGGTTATGTGGGGTAGTCCCTATGGAAGATAGAAATGAAAGACATGTTGGCAGCCAATGAGTTCTGGGAGACACGATTGAATGGCTTAGCTACTTGGTTGATTCAACAAGCTTTTGGAGATTAGATTTAATTATCAATGAGACCAGTGCCTTATGGAGTCAATTTACTTGCTTTATATCAATTAAGGACCAAATGACTGGATGGACATCCATTGCTTGAAAGCTTAACTAACCTATATGCTATGCAAATCCTAAGACTTGGGTGAATTGCAAGAATCTTGGTTACTTTTAATTATATGCTTGTTCTAGATGGTTCCTTCCTATTAACTATTTTGAAACTAGTCTCTAGAGTAGGTTGTGGGATAAAAGTCAACGGAAAGCAAGTTGAGGCTTGACTAACAATAACTCCTCTTGTGTTCTAACCACCCAATGCCTCCGGTGCTGCAGAGACTTTGGCTCTGATGACTGCAAGGTCACCGTGTTAACCACTAAGGAGGTGCTAGGCTCCTCAAGCTAGGTGATAAAGGTTGTCCTAAATGCCTATCAACCAAGCTTATGCTTGGAGATAAATTATTAGATGCAAGAATATTTCTAGAATGATATGCAAGGATTATGTGTGAGTCTTGAGTTAAGATTGTTTATGTGATTCAAGTACTTGACATTGATTATCTTATAAGAAAAATACTTAACAGTATATTTAAAGACAAGCTTAAAGAAGATCAGGTGCTCACTGATACAAGTGCCAACAACCAACAAGGAATCTTCTTACAATAATTCCACAAAGACATTGACCAACAAGTGATAAAAATGATAGCAATTTAGGAAACTTAGAGTACTTATCTAATTAGCCAATGATTTCCAATACAAAATACCAATGATCAAAATTAAGCCCAAATCACTTCAACCATAAATGCTTATGTATTGTAAAATTTCTTTACCCAATTTTAGAGACTTATATGTAATTTATTATCGCTGCAACCTTGTATTCAGAGGTGTGCAATTTTATATCAGCAGCCAAGAAGTGATGCGAGATGCCAAAGATAAGCTAGAAAATCAATGCATTTAACTTCCAATGATATTCACTTGATCGTAGGACTGCTTAGACACTATAGATCAGATTTATTATGCTCAGATCAGACCTCAAAATGATGTATACAGATCTGCAATAACTCAGAAAATAAGTGTTTTAGTCTTTAATAAACCAACAAGGTGCCTAAATATTAATGCCAAATAAGCTCCAATGGTTAGCTAATCAATTTGAGTGATTTTTAGATGATCTTCAGTCGATTTTGATGATTCTTATTTAGTTTATATGACTGCATAAATGGATGTAGGAAATATATATCAGATCTGGAAATTGACCAACAGTCCTAAAAAATAACTTATATGCAATCAATTTAACCACAAGATTAATGTTCAATGTCTTAAGTGACTTGTTAATGAATTTAGACTTATTTTATGTGTTTATGCCCTGAATACACAACTGTAACAATTATAGCGGAACTGAAACTTTCAGATCAGACATCTACAATTTCAAATCAAACTTCTGCAATTTCAAATCAGACCTTGAAAATTATATGACAATCAACATAAAACAACAAAATTGATAGATCAAACCCTCGTAATTTATTCTGATGCTTTGTATGAGTTATTAGCTTAATGTGTGAGTTCTTTAGGCTTGGATTATGATGATTACGCCACTATTTTATCAATATATCAAATTTGATATAAATTATGCAGTCAATTAAAATGAGAGATGAAGGCAATAGAAACAAACCCCAAGGCCTAATGGCCTATGCCAAGTTTGGAGATGTGAGACAAATCACTCCTCAACATCTGCACTCACAAAATGTTAGCTCAAAACCCAAAGATCAGATCTTTATGACTTGCAATCACAAATTATTAGAGTTAAAATGCCAATCCTTTGAAGAAGCTCTTGTTTGCAATGAGATCTAGCCCTTGTAGGGCTTATGACCTTCTTAATGCTTGCAAAATAGGTCCCAAACACCAACCTTTTAAGTTGGGTAAAGATTAGGGCCTTCAAAAAATGGGTTTCTTCCCGAAATTGAAAATAAGCAACTTGCAAAAATGGGCTCAAAAACCCTAGATGTCTAGGGTTTTTAAATGTTGGAAACTTCAAAAGTTTACTCTTTTCTTTGATCCCTTGAGAGATTTCACTGGTACAAATAGAAATAATTTTTCCCTAAAAACCCAATATATACAAAAATAAAATAAAAACCCAAAACCTGAGTTGCTGCAAAATTTACAAAATATATTTTACAAATTATATAAAAATATACAATGTTTGAGAATTTTTTGAAAAATAGAATTTTTGTAGATCTTGACAGTGGCTAGACATATTTCAAAAGATAAATGTCGAACCACAGCCTTAGCGAAGTTAGAAAATCACACAAAATATTCAGAGTCCAAACATAGTCGGCCTGTGCCCACAGTTTGTGAACTTGGAGCCCAAGGACTGGGGAACCTGCAAACTCTATATATTTTCTCAAGAAGAAACCATTAGAACATACAATGAATTAGATCACATAAGATAAGCCCAAAACTTACTAATAGAATGTTCCTATCATCTACAAATGAAATAACGATTCAATTAATATTTGAAACACAATATAGGAATGCTCGTACCTTGCACATACCACAAAGCAGCGAGACAAAGACACCATGAATCGCACCCCAAAGTCTTTTGTTATGATGTTCAAAATGTTCTCAACAAGACATTGGCTTTACACCAACTTTTACAAAGTTACATTAGAGCAGAGCTCAAGATCAAGATGAAAGTAGAAGCAAAAAACCTTCTATTTATAGAAAAATTCCTCCAAGTGGAAAACAATGGTTAGTTGGCTTGATTCTCGTCAAAATAATCTTGACTGTCGATAAATCTTTGATGATATTTTAATCTCTGTCGTCGAAATAGTTATTTTTAAGGAATTTTCGAATTTCTCATTAAAACCATTTTTTATTCGCTGAAAATTAATTATTTTGAGGTTGTTTCCTAAAAAATTGACTTTGACTTAACCACCAAGGTCCAAGGGTCCACATTCTCTTGAAATTTCCAATATTCCTTTGGTGGGGGACATCCATAAATTAGTTTCTTTTAAGACCCTTGAATTTTTCCACTCGAAGAATTTAATTTCTCTAACATTTTAATTTTTGACTTTAATTAATTAATTTTTTGGCTTAGAATTTAATTTTGTTTTTGCCAGAAAAAGTAATTAATTGACACTCGAGGGGATTAATTATTTTTCCACCTTCAAATATTTTAGCCATGGTGTCTATGAGAGACCATGCATAAAATATTTTTTACATAAGATTTTACAATAATTCAACCTTCACAGGGGGAATACCCGTTCGTTATAGATCATCAAATAACTTACCCAATTACGTGACACAATATGATCTAGTAGACCAAGTGACTTGTAATAAAATAATTTAGCCAATAAGCTTAAATTATTCCCAAATCACTTTCACAAAAGACTCTATTAAAACACTAAGACTCACCTAAGACTTCGAAGATAAATCCCACCTTAGCTTTGGGGTGAGGCTGGAGGGAGAAACTCTGCCGATCATCCGTGTTTAGAAACACACATAATCAGTGAAACGAAAAACCTCCTAGGATGAAATTCGTCGTCAAAATCATAGGCTTACCTAGATTGTTACATAATTAATAACCTTAACTAAGATCATTTACATTACAAATTTGCAGAATGGGTTTACAATGACATAATAATCTATTGGCTAATGATCCTGATCTTTGAAGAAAATTGGCACAACTGGTTCCTTGGAACTTTGACAAAATGTGTGCAACAAGTCCTTTGTGCGCCATCCTCCTTGTCCAAAGAATTGCTCTTCACAAATTGATCTTGTTATTCACACATTGATCTTGCTCTTCACAAATCTGATCTTCTTGGCGCTGGTCTTTATGCTGTTCTATGCTCTGCAACTGCTATGGTGGACAATCAGAAACTAGTTTGTTTCTTTTCTACAAGACACATAATTTCTTCACAGTAGATAAGCATTGGAATAAAACACAGAGATAAAGAACACAGTCACACAATTAACAGAATAATTTTTCTTGGGAAATCCAACTGGGAATACCCACTTCTTGCTGTAGAATTTATTGATAAACTTGAGCAATTAGATCTCTTACAAGACAATCTGTATCAATAGAAAACACACTCGTTCTCACTGCTTACACTTAGCTTGTGCAGTCTCTGCCCCTATTTCTTAGCGCATGAAATCTAATATTTCCTAGTGCAGATTGGGTCCCTATTATTTAGGAATTTCCTCCTAAATCCTAGTGCCTTAGTTGCATGAAGCGCCGAAATGGTTCGGAAATTTTGAAACGGGTACATTTAGAAACATCACCTCTTAAAAATGGAAACATTGACTGAAACATCAGCTAAAACATCATATATGTTTATATATCTCTCTATATATATATATATTAAAGAAGTTTATAAATAAATGAATAACACATTACTTTGCAAGAAAAAAGGGAATAAGACCCATAGATGACAATTTAGAAGGAAAACCAAGTCTATATTAATTTTCATAGATGATTACATGATGGTCAAGTTTCAGTCAAGTTTCGGCTGAGCTTCGTAGTTTCGGGTACAGGTACGTCCTGAAATGTCAAGTTCCTAGAAGTTTCGTGCAACATAGCCTAGCGCAAACCCGCAACAAGAAAGACTCTCTATCTCCGCCTCGTGCAACAATAATGATACAAACTTGTGCCTTCGTCCTCTTTTTAAATAATGCCATCCATGATATATCTGGCAATTATGAATTTAGAACACAAGTTGAGTTTGACTTGTTAACCAAGTCGAACTGCTAGTTAAACTTATCCTTGCTTCAATCAAATTAAGCTCCTAAACTTGTTATCTTTTAAATTCAAACTGGCACTTGGAGATCGAGTTAGCTGACACTCCAATCTCTGCGCTTGAATTTCTTGTCTCTACGAACTCATCCATCTACCAAAACTCATCCATGCTCAAAGAAAGACTAATTGTGGTCTCTCTGGCTAAGGCATGAGGCACATAAGACCTTCTCTCGCTACTATTTTCAACAAATGGGAGAATCTCATAGCTCATGAGTCATCAACATCAAAATCAACATCAATACCACCACTGCTATCTCCTTGTATGTATCTACCATTCCAGTGTTACGAATTGTTTTGCATTAGATTTCTGTCTTGGAAACCTACTATTTTATATCTATATAATATCAGGAACTTCATTCAGTTGGCTATTTAAGAGTATCCTTCAGGCACCATATTAAATACAACCGACAAAACAAAGAAGCCAGTTTGCTGATTAGAAATATTCAAATTTAAAATAGGATTTCTCTGCGCAAAGATGGATTATTTTTGTCTTCAAAGACACTTGTGTTGCACGGTTGGCTGTCATTTACTGATTTCATGATTTATTTGTAAACAGTGTTTCACTGTAGTAGCCATTCTGTAGTAGCATTGGTCAGCTTTATCTGGTTGCTCAAGTGCTGATTTCCTTCACCAAATTAGCACACTTTAGCAGACTGCCAAATCTACTTGCATTTCGAATCTCTAAAATTTGTTTCTCTCCCTTGCTTGCTGTCCAAATGCTCCCACAGCTCCAAGACGGTGAATGAGTGGAAAAAATTCCCAAAAGCAATCCATAAAGTGTGGATGGATTTTTTTTGAGGGACAGGTATCTCAAAATCAGGATAAGAAATTGGCACATGTTTGACATGAGTTCGATTTGTGTTGTGCTCCCAGGGCATGAGTCAAACTCGTGTCAGGCATGTGTTGTAGTGGTGTCGTGCCCAACATGAAGGATTCATGAGATGGTGGTACTGGTGGGAGGGGGGGTGAGGGGTCATGTCATGTTTTATATATATATGTTTGCGTGTGTATGTATATGTATGTATGAAATTAATAATACAAATTTATTAATATTAATATTAACCTTCTCAATGTGTTCTAATGGATTTTGTAATCCTCAAAGGTGTTTTCATTTGTAATTGTACTGAATTCTAACTTTGAACTTTCTCAATCTGTAGAGAGATGTTTTTGTGATTATTTGCTTAATGGAAATGGTGAGGGGTACATTAACAAGGATCTAATTGAATAATATGTGTAGCACTAAATGTTTACAATTATCATGTGATGCATTGCCATTTTTTGAGTTGCTTTATGTTTCAGGCACTGTTGAAGTACTGTCATATCCTTCTCTTCAAGTTCTTCATACACTTGTTGCTCACACTGCGGGTTGCTATTGCATTGCCATTGATCCTATAGGAAGGTAACTTGATTACATATTGTTGACTATTTTAAGGATACATTGTTTCCATTTATTGCCTTCAGTAGCTTTTATGTGATGTTTTTTATGGTTGTCATTGTGTCATGTTGTTAATAGCTACATGTTTTCTTTGATAGGTCAAAAGGAAAGCATGACCACCAAAATTCCGAATACTATTTCTAAATCAATCTTTCCTTTTGTTGGAATAAACAATTTTAGTTTGTGATATCTTCCTATCTTATTATTGTTTTCCATTTATGTTGTATACAGTGTCGAACATGATGTTCACCAAGCACTTAAAGGAGACCGTCCTGTGAAATGGTTGAAGCATTTAGCTTTTGAAATCAAGAAACTGATGTTACAATGCAAGAAAGATATTTCTTGTAGTTCTTGTAAGAGCTCCTATATAAGGACATCAATGTTTGAAAATCTCTAAAATCCTTGAGAAAGTATTTAGATGTTCATGCCCTTGGAAATTATGATTGTTGAATTGAAGACTCGATCAAAACGGTTTGAAGTGAGGGTATCAATCGCTGTGAAATACCCAATACACTGCTGGATGATATCTCCTGGGGACTGACTGGAGCTGATGGGGTCTGGCTGTATGACCTTGTGGGAAGCACAACCATGAGGAACCTAGACTCTCCTAGCACCCAAGACTGCTTGTGAAAAAGCTGGATGGAATTCTGGTTACTCTGCTGGAGTTATGTGGGAGTTTTATAATTCTCTGTCTAGGAGTTTTGTTAAGAATTCAGTAACTTCACTTCTCAGTAGAGATTTCTTGGATCTAATCCTTCAATGCTTTGAATGTTTAGGGCTGATCTGAAATATTTAATTACAGTAGTGAACACTTCAGGCCACTCCAAATCACTAGGCTACTTTAATATTCGAACAAGTGTACTTCAATGTCAACAAGTTACAACCCTTAGGGCACTCTTTTTCACGATAATTAGAGATTTGAAATAAGTTTATTACAACATATTTTATGTAATGTTCCAAACTAGGGAAAATAGTGCTATGCAAAGCGGACAATAAAAATAACATCATAAAATTAAATCAGACCATCAGACCACAAAATTGGCAACCAAACTGCGCTGTCTACTCATTTTATTAAATGGGAAGAGGTGTACAACAAGGTGCTGGAATGTGTGCACCCGAGCTTGCTCTATGCAAGCTAGCAAAAGCCCAAAATGAACAATGGAACACCCTCCTCAAATCTGCTGGTAATCCTGCTCAAGCGCTGTGCTGTTACTGCCAAAAAAGGTGTTGCTGCCTGAAATGATTTGCGGTTAGAGCCTTCTCTGTTGCTTAGAAAATTCTGGGAAATTAATCCCAACATTTACGCAAGAAACCTAGAATAACCCACGAAGGAATTGGCCAAATGTTGACCTCGGAATTTGGCCCAATTTCCCCTTAGCTCCTTTAGCTGCTGGCTGAGTTGGGACTCCTGTTTGGCCCCTGAGATCTGCCCAGAAAATTTTATAAAATCAGGTGTGTGATGCTTGCCCAAAACTCAGAAAAACCCATAAAGGGTTTCCCTTGGTTTCAACCTTCAGAAAATGACCCTTCATAGCTTAGCCCTCTTCCAATTTTGAATTCTGTTGTTGTGACTGATCCTGTCAATCTCCACTCTCCCAACTCCAAGAATCTTCCTCAAATGGCCCTCCAAATGATCTTCCAACACCCCAACTCCAAACTCCCCTGGATGGTGCTGCCCCAAAGAGTCTCACTCCAATGACTGTGCAGTCATGGAGGAGATGACGTAGTCCCGCGTGTGATGAAATGAGAGTTGCGTGTAGAATGGCCCTCTTGTCTGTAGCTGCCCTCTATACTCCTAAAAATGATGAAAGGATGCTCCTGTCTCCCCAACTTCCTGGAGTGTCTCACACTGTGACTACACAATCCTCGTGCTGCTGTAAATCCCCCTGATACAGGTACTCGAGTTACAACTACTGTAACTCGTCTCCCTGCTGCTGCTACGAATTGAGATGAAGAAGTACTCCCTCCTGAGGTTGGCACTCGAAGTCCACCGAAGCAAGGGTTGAAATCTCAGCTTGGAGACACTCGTGTGCTAAACAACACAGTAACTTGACTAAGTAGCTTGAGCAACTAAGATTGAGTTCAATATGTTAAAAGATAAGAAGTTGAAATGAGGAGAGTTGCCTTCCTTATATAGATTTCATGGAGCACTTTTCCCTCCATTTTCCCTCCATCGTGGGTCCCTCACTTAACCATCGATTTACCCTCCATGCAAATCGAACTAAGGAATGCGTATTCTCCTATTGTGGGTGGCCCCCACGTACAAATTAACCACATTGAAATAACTTCTACTAGGTCTAGCCTCCTAATAAAATCAAATGGGCCCCATCACCTCCAAAATCGGCCCCCAAAATGTAGAAATTAATTCAGTTCCAAAATCATTTAGGAAGGGATATTACATTTTACAGCAGTAAGTCTCCCTTGTTATCTTGAAGATATATGTTAAATTGCTTAACAATTTCATCCCTTTGTTATGTTGAATTGGTATTAATAGCAAGTGCCGAAGTTGACACAGTCAAGAGACAATAGATGTTGAAAATCAAATTTGCAAGTGTGTACACAATAATAGGACAATTTAAACATTTCATTAATATATAAGAGTTCAAGTTCATATACATAGTTATAGTTTATAACAAGTTGGTGCAATCTCAGGTTTTCCAAACCCTAGCTAGGGAAAACATAGAGAACCCTAGCCACCAACTCCTAGTATTGAACGAGGAATCATTACTACGCAAAGCTAGCTTCTCTACCAAAAAACACCTTGTCACTTACACTTGCATCCCACAAGTATACAAGGCGTTTCCTTCAGGCTTCTCTACAACAAGCATTCAGCAGTGGCATTAGGACTTCTAGCTATGGTGCAAGAAACTTCTAGTATAGGGTCATACTAGGCTTGTTTCTATGCAAAAGTATGGAAATGTGTGTGGTAGGCCTAGAAATATGTTTTTGGCCATATGAATATGTCCTCTGTATGGAAACATGTTTTGTACAAATAGAAACATGTTTTCGGGCTTTGCCAATGACATATGATGCATTTTGAACATTAAATCTCCCTATTTTGACTTGGTTTGACTAGTTTGGAAAAATATGTTGGCAATTAATGGTAATGTTAAATTCGTAATGTAGAAATTGACATTTCCTTTATCTTCCCTCTTTATCCTTTTACTTAAAATTTTCACATTGCCATTAATTATTTCAGGATGTTCGAGAGTAGTTCCAACCTCATCGGACTTCATATTGAGGTAGTAGAATTTCATATCCCATTTGAAATTTAGCAGATTCAATTGTTTTCAGAATTGCAATATTTTCATTGGATTCATCATGTTGAATGAAGAAGTTGCCAAATTATCTAGGTCTCCAACTCTCCAAGGACAAATGAAAAACAAGCATCTAGACAAGGCAAGGTTGCACGAAACAGGGAAACAGGTACGAGTTTCCGAAACGGGAATAGGTACGAAATGTGACCCCCCAAATTTGAGGAGGTACAGTTAGCGAACTGTACCTCCTCAAATTTTGTGGTAGAGAACTGCTAAAATCTCCCTCAATTTTCATGCTTCATGTAGCAGGCAGAATCTCGAAATTTGTGCGTCGAATTTCGGGCAAAAACAACATAGTCCCCTCCTCGAAATTCATGCCCTGAATCCTCGAATTTCATGCTGATAAATCGCTGCTATCCTCCTCCAAAATCATGGCTGCTTCTCCTTGACATTCGTGCTGCAGTACGTTCCTCCTCCTTGAGATTTGAGCCCCTCTTTTATTGTTGCAATTTCTCCTCCGCTCCTTGAATTTTTCTCCTCTCTTCCCTTGTCTTCATGCTCTCTCATGTTTGAAGTAAAGAATGAACTTCCCTTTTCCTCTTTTGTCTCCTTGGAAAAGATTGAATCCCTAAACCTAGGATCCAATGGCTGAGATTTCATCCACAAATCTCAAGATGTGTGGTTGAGATCATTTCTCCCAAATGACCCCCCTCATACATTGGCCCCATCACTTAAAAGTCTCCTAGTACTTTTTTTAGGTTGTGTACATTTTTAATTTCTCTCATAAAGTGATTTTTCTCTTCACTTTAACATTAGAAAAGTACACTTAGTACTTTTAGGCATAAAGTCACTTTTTAAAGTACAAGTGACTTTAATATTAGAAAAATTACTTGGTACAACACTTCTAAGTACCTTTTCCCAACATGACATTAATATAACTCATAAATGTAATCAAGACAAAAGCCATTAATGTGCTCACTGTTGTAGATCCTAGAGACTGCCCTCGGGTTGAGGAGAGACCAATGCCTAGGACATCTTAAAGAGTGTTTGTAAGATTTGCTACAATTGTTCACTTACACTCAACATTGAACATATTTTTAATAGAATTGATTCAAAATCTCTTTCAAGAGGGTAGTTTATATCAATAGTAGACTCATAGAAGAGTTGAATATCAAGCTTTGGTGGCTAACTTACAAAAGCAAGTGAAAGAAGAATATGTAGAAGAGAAGTCAAATACATAGGGATAAATATATAATCCTATGCATGAGACTTCAGTAAAAAATGAAGGAATGAACGTTTGAATGATATTTCAGATTACATGGAGCGCATAAAAAGGACATCAGATCTCATTAGTCACAGGCATCTCAGTTCAATATTAGACATAGATGAATCCGTGATTTCATAAAACTACATCCAACAACTACTATTACATGTCATCTAAGAAGAAAAAACAGATGAATGGGATAAACATAGAAGAGAATACATACTACAACCTTATGCAAGCAGAATCACCAAAACTGTTTATTAATCTTCAGATAGAGTGTACAATTTCCATTTCTTCATTAACAGTTCCGAAGCCCCCTTTGAAACAAAATT
The DNA here is from genome assembly GCA_000404065.3 of Pinus taeda. NCBI lineage: Eukaryota > Viridiplantae > Streptophyta > Pinopsida > Pinales > Pinaceae > Pinus > Pinus taeda. The sequence goes on along the minus strand of APFE030778448.1, from coordinate 6,858 downwards.
CGAAACCCTTCAAAATGTGTCATAAACAATCTTTTATAGGATGAGTATCCCTTACAAAATATTCCATCTTGATTTACCAATGATTCATCAAAACATAATGATATGAGCGTGCCACTGGCACAATTGTATTGACAAAACCCTAACTAACTGGAGTTCATTTCTTGAAATAAAATATTTACAGAAAACATAAAACAATAAGGTGTCATGATTGACATGATCAAAAAATATCTTCATCTCCACTAGTGAGGTTCTGCAAGAAGAGTCGTTGGGTTGATGATCTGGAGTTGAGGAGGGTTTACAAACTGGTCACATTTTTGCCATAGTGCTGGACTGGGTAGAGGAGAGCGAAGAAGTTTCGATAAGCGATCTTAAGACTTGTGAGCCTTGCATAATTTGGCCTGGGGCGAAACAAGGTCCTCACCAACCCTAGCAGTTGGAAATTTCTCATTAGATAGTTCACCACTGTCTTGCCCTTTAAGAAGGAGGTCTTCTCGTGGGAGGAATCGACTCTACTGTTAGCCTCTACTAGCGTTTGACTGTACTGCTCCCATGGGATTAATCCTCCTACGAGGTCCCAACAGCTGGGTAGTCCTACTCGGTTCCTCTGCTCAAATTCTGAGTTAAAAGTAGCTACATCCTTCAACTGCTTCTCCAGACATTCTTCATCCTTAGCTGTAGTAGCTTCCTTCTAGATGATTTTGGAGACCTCCATGATTGCAGTCACCGATCTACCAAATCTATGGTCCTCAACTTACTTAGTGGTTTTTCATTTACATATTGAATGAATCTTTTAGCTGTCTCAACATTCTTTTCGTTCTCCTCCTTGGCAGATAAGATGAAGAACTCATAGTCCTTGATTGCAACTTTTTGCTCTGTCATCAGATTCATATACTCCCAGTTATTCTTCATCTCTGTTATCACTTCATCCCATATTAGCTATTTGGCCTAGAGGAGAGACATATTTCCTTTCAGCGTGTCTTCAAGCCCAGTGATTTCTTGATTTGCTGCCTATAGATTTTTGCTAATCAGTTCTGCATTTGTCTTGGCAGTCTCCAACTGTTTCTCCTTTTGTGCAAGGGCACGCTTGGCATTGTCTAAATCCACCTATACCTGCTTAAGTTCTCCTTCTGAGAGTTGCAACTTAGTGAGAGTTTTAGTGAGCTGCTCAATGGGATTTTGAGTATTCTTTGGCATGAGCATTGCACAAATATGGGAGTCGATTTTCTGTTGGAGCTCTGCTACCTGTTGTTTGAGGGCCACCACTTTGTTATTCCGGTCTATTAGCTCCTTGGCTAGAATCTCTTTTTCTTCCTCCACTTGTGCTAGTTATTTGGACTGCACATGTTCATTGGCAGACATCTTTAACTTATGCTTCAGATCTTGGATCTCAACCTGTGAACTCTGGATAAGAGTTTCTAAAGCAACTTTGTCTTCTGGGTTCACTCCCAACGTTACAATTAGTTCCTTGAAGCGCTCATTTTGCGTATGTAGAGATCTAGAGTTAGCTCTCTCTTGCTTTAGCTTTGTTGCAACCTTCTCCAACAACTTTTCAACTTCGCTAATGGTCATGGCATTCTTGCTTAGTTTACTATACAACATTTCTCCCACTTGCCTATGAAAGTTGATTTTGTTAGGCAGAGGGACAATTGTTAGGTCCAAAGATACATCCAAAGCCCTAAACTATGAGCCTGATGGGAGGGACTATGCTGAGGGGTGGTGCAATGAAAGCTTCATTTGGTTCCTCTCCAAGTCCATGGCAGCCCGGAGTCTGGTCTGGTAGGGGACAAAATGCGACGCCAGTTGCTGTTGCATCTCTTCTCTAACCTCTTTGTTGCTTTCCTCTATCGCCTTCTATGTAGGCCAACTGGATTCTGTCATTGTTGAACTCCTTGCAGAACTCAGAAGGGCTACCTCTGTAGATGAGGATGCAGAAGCTTGCAATGGGTCTTCTAAGGTCACCTGGAAGCTTGGTTGATTTGGTTTTGTCTTGGTCAACCTAGTTTCAATCTCTTCCTCCACTGCTTCTTGGGTTTTGGCCCTTTTGCTAGTGTGAACATCTTCCATTTGCACATCTCCGGTCTCATCCACACTCCTTTTATGTGCCTTGTCCTTTGCTGCTAGAGTCTCAATCTTCCATTTCTATATTAATATGCTAGGAATCAAATATAGCTTTCCACTCAACTTCTGACCTGTATTCATGATCATAGGTTGAAGCATTAATGATTTTTCTTTTCTTTGTGATGACACCATGGGGTTCATAATGCCAAATATCACACTTTTCAAAATTCATTTCTTTTGGTAAATACTCAATTGGTTGAAGGGCTTGCCTGGTATTGACAATGAAAGGACCTATAGGCTAGCCCAATTTGAACATATAGCCTTTCTTAGCAGGAACAAGTGGATTTGATCCACATGTAGGCTCTATTTGATGAACTCTAAGGAAAATATTCTCATTGGCATAAAAATAGGTAAACAAAAGGGAGCGAGCTCACACCCATAGACCCTAATTTCAGTGTAATTCTCAAGAAAATACCAATCACCCACCGTAGTGTCCTTACTTAGTTGGAGGATTTGTTTTTGCTGAGGCAAGATTCTTGTGGGGGAGACATTATGGATGATTTTGTATGCAATAGCCATATAAGAGGATATGAATTGGGAGTAGCCCTCATTGTTGGGTTTCTACCCGATGACAACATCCCATTCAAACACAAAATTTCTCTGTTTGTTTGAATTCACTAGACTGAGACCCAGGTATTTAAATTCATCTACATGGGTATATAGGAACAAATAAAACATTATGGAGTAATATTGGAAAAACAATGTGACGGAAAAGTGGTGCAGCTGGAATTTGATGGACGCAGCCAGGAAGGTATATCAAACAAATGGCTTGTCTGCATCATCTCTCTCAGAAACCCTATGGTGGCTTTGGTAGCAATATTGGCCTCATCCTCCTCAAACAACTGGGCAATTATAGTGAGGATAGGTTGCACTACCTCTATAAAGGTAGGTATTGGGGAAGTATCGACAATAGGCAATGCTTAGTTGCTAGGGGCCAAAACCATTTGTGAAAAGGACTGCTGTTCCCCAGCTGAGAGGGCGTTGTAATTGTAGAAAAAGGTGGTTTCAGTGAATTTTTGTGGCTAAGGAGAAATTGGGTATATTAAAGCCTTATGAATCAGCTCTGGGGTCACCTCCAAGATTTTGACTCGGGTAGAAGATATAAAACAATTCTTATTCTCAACATAAGACATAGCAAGCCATGAAATGAACTCAGGAAAATGATAGGCAGAGGGTGCAATTTGGTAATATAGCCCTGATTCAACTACTCTAAAAGAGTCCTCTATGAAAATTCCTTAAACTGGAACCCCTACTGCAACAATTGATGATATTTCTCCTACTTGTTAGATTTACATGAACAAGTTATTTGCAGTTTCCTACAACAAACACTGAAATATATACACTGTAGCCTACACCATTTAAAATAATATGCCGAAACAAGAAACTGAACAAGAGAAAGATACAACACAAATGGCATAGTTGTTTTTGGGCAAACGTCCCTGGAAAAACCCAATGCGGGAAAACTGATGCAACAGATCTGAGGGTTTTTATTATTAAGTAGAAGCTATTTCTGAATAGAACCTCTGGATGCCTTGCTGGCAATCCAATACATAGAATATCACTTGGCAAAAGAAGTTAGTGAGATTACCTCAATCTACATTGCAAGTCCCGGTTGATCCGGGAGCCAATGAGTCCCTGGATACTTTTGCTTTGCCCCCGCTTGGGCCTGCGTTAGCCACTAAGGCACTGCGTCACCTCTGTTGGGAATCGATTTGCTCTTAGGAGCTAACTCCAGCCCTCCCAGCTCAGAACGTCAGCCTCGCCAACAAATTTCGGACCTCTGCATGGAAGGCTTCTGCACTGCTCTGTGTGGGTCCTGCATGAGCCCTTACTAGTTTCTGCCATCTGCCCTGCCTCCTCTGTGTGTCTCCCTGCTAAGTATTGTTGGCTCCGGAGAAGATCCTCCAGCCAAAAGTTTCTCTGTCCTTCTTTGCGTGATCTCTACAAAATCACTGCGTTGCCTCTAGCTTCAACAATTCGATCTGACTGATCAACTCTGTGTGTGTTCGAAATGACCCTCAAGCCTTCTTAAATAATCTTCTTGTTGATATTCAACGACCCAGATCAGTGGCTAATATCATTTCTGCTTGATCCTCGTCTTCTTCTAGAAGTTACACCCACAGTTAGATTAATACCCATTAATTATTTTAATTTCCTAAGTTTAGACTTAAGGACCCCTAAAAAATAATTAATTATTCTAATAAAATTGTCTCTGGGTGGAATTTCCCAAAACGCTTTCTGGGTTCTTTGGAATAAATGTGCCCAAGCCTCCTTGCAAAATTTGAGACTTAGAGCACATCCAATGCTACCTGAAATCAACATCCTCTCCTTTGACGTGGCGACCATACATGTTGAACTGGAGGCCCTACATGTGTTAGGGATAGGACGGGTCAAAGATTTGTACCTTTATGTCCATGAGTGGCTTAGTGTAGGATGGGGGTTTGGACGAGTGCAAGGCGGAATCAAGTCGAGACCCCCCAGAGTTAATCTAGGACGTCGATCGGTTGATCTCGCCCTGTAGACTTTTCAACTCCTCGGGGTGGCACCGACGTATCAGTTGCACTAGTACCCCCCCGTGAAATGCCTTTGTGAGTTGGTCGAGAGATGATGAACGATGATCCGCCCATTAGCTGCTCGGTCTTTAAGCAAGGGCCCGCCGTAATTTTCCTTCATCCTTTCGACTTTCATTTTCTGAGATTTTGGCTTCCTCATTTTGCTTTCCATTTGGCTTTCGGCCAAAGTAAATATTTTTCGGATATTTAACAACACTCACTAGGCTAAAAGTGATAAAAGCCTAGTAACACCTCTCCTTGGTGCTATTTTCATCATAAGAATTTGTGACAAGTCAGTCCATTGATGTTCAGATTTGTTGTTTATTGCCGATGACAAAGTATAGGCTTAAAATTGTTGTTGAAATTGACCGAATGATATAATATCTGAAGTTGTATTTGTGGATGTTTATTATTGATTGCTTCTTGTTGATTCATTTTGGTAGTACTGCTGTTAGTAGGTTGTATGAATGCTCTGGACAAACCAATCCGTTGTTGATCTAGATGAATGACAACGTACACACACACACACACACATATATGAGATATTTGTTGAAAGTTCTTGTTTGAATCTTAATCTCCTCGAGCCAAGCATTTTGGGTAATCCTTGCTTGGATCTCCATCTCCTTGGCACATAGCAACTAAGAACCCATGGTGGGACTCTCGAAGGCTCATCATAAGAACATCTATGAAGGGGGTTTTCTTGCCTCATTCTTGTAGGATACGATTTAGAGGCTTATCTTTGGGGTTTCATGCCTAGTTTTGGGCCTGATCCCTTTATATATATATATATTTTAAGGCAATCACAAGCCGAATAAGCCTTGTTTGCTCTCTATATAACCTTGATTCAATTTTCATTCATTTGCAGAGGTTAACAAAATTTTCGCAAGGTTTTTAGGTGTGCTCCTAACTTGTTTGATTTAAGGACTAACATTTTGTTGAAGAAAGTGTAACGAGGTTCGGTCTTCATAATGACATGATCTTTGTATTTGATGTAATAAAATGAAATAATTAATTTTTGTAATCTTGCTACATCAAGTCTTCCAAGTTGTGTAATAACCCTCCAAGACCAAGATCAATGCCTCAAAACAAGCCTTCCGAAGTCTGTAAACAAAGCTACAAGGGAATAATCATGTCGGCTCCAAACAAATGAATTAAATATATAAATATGTCATGTCGGCTTGAATCAAATAGTCACGTCAGTTCATGAACATATGTCGGCTCAATTATATGTGGCTCATTACTATAAATACCCAGGAGGGGTCAATTAAAATGACACAACAAATTTCTGGTGCCTCTGATGAGCCGCAGTAAGGAAGCCACAGTCATGAAGAGAAGGGAGCCACAGTGATGGGTAAGAGGAGCCACAGTCAATGAGGTAAGGAAACCACAGTCAAGGGACAAGTAGCCACAGTCAAGGAGTAGGTGTTTGGGTGGAGAAACCGCAGACAAGTGTTTTTGTTTTAGGGCTTGATTGCTCCTCGATTAGGGATTGGGAGTAGTCAAGCAATACCTCAGATGCATGAAGAACCAGGCATTAACTTAAGGCTAGTGTTATCTCTTATCTCGATCTCAGATAGACAGGACTGCGTATTGATTACAGTCTTGGTTTTGTGGAAATCACACTTGATCCTAAAGATGCTGGACATTCTTGGCATACCATGATAACTTGATCTCACATTATGGCATTTGTTGATAAAAGAACTAATATATAAGATGTGTAATATCATTTCTAGTGCTACATCACACATAATAGTGAATCATGCCATGAATAGTAAGTCTTGACTCCTGAGTCCCAACTCAACTTCAAAATATCAGCAAAAAATATAATAATGTATCTCATATCATGAGTCATAATGTCATATACAATGAAATGAACCAAATAACTAAAGTCTAATACTACTGATTTCTTTGTCCCTCTTGCGAGAAAATGCAATAGCTTTCCCTTTCCCTCTAGATGTAGATGCCGGTGGAGTTGGTAGTGGACTTTGCTGTGCTCTAGAACCTGAAGAAGTAGGAGCTAGAGGAGGTAGACCACGTCCTCTACTGGTGGCAGGGGTAGCCTGGGTAGGTGGTGTTAGTGTCAGTCTTTCTAGCCTTCCTCCTGTGATCAAATGTGCTCTTACAAAGTGATTTTGAAGTGTCAAGGTCAAATTTTGTCATTTCAAAGAGTTTTCAAGCAAAATTTGGT
>APFE030778446.1:0-15380 GCA_000404065.3 Pinus taeda | reverse complement strand
TATGTGGCTTCCTCTAGCCCTCCGTTTGCCTTTTCTGCCTCTGTGCTGATCTCTCGTCTCTCTGTTCTGTACTTGCTGCCTCTTGACTACTCTCCAGACCACTGGTTCAATTTCTCAACTAAGCCCGCTCCATAAATTGAACTGACTGGTCTCCCTCAGTGTGTTCTCTAAGTGACCCTCAAGCCTCCTCTTATACTTTTCTCATTGACAAATCAACGACCGAGATTAAGTCCCTAATCAATGGTTAAGATTAAATCTGGCTTGATCCATGACTTTTGAACCATTCTAACACAGTTTTATATTAATACACATTAATATTTTATTTTCCCTAAGTTTAGACTTAGGGACTCCATCAAAAATAATAATTATTTTAATATCTCCCAAACTGTTTAGAATTTTTCCAAACCCTTTCTGGGTATTGGAGATCTCATGTGCTTTAGCCTCTCCACTAATTTTTGTGGCTGGAGCACATCCGATGCTACCCCAAATCGACTCTCATTTTTAGCGAGGACTGTGCTCTAGTAATACTCACTGAGTATCACCTTGATCATCTGGCATCGGTCCCTGTGCTGATGCTAAGCCTCCCTGCCCAACATCCTTTGCACTGCTGCATCCTGTACTGCTACCCATGACTCTGCTACTGCCACTGCTGCATCTGTACGACAACTCCCTCTGCATCCGTGTTGCTTCTGGTCCTTTCTCCCAACACTACATTCGCACTGCAACTCCCTCTGCATCTGTGCTGCTGCCAACACTGCATCTGCATTGCAACTCCCTCTTCATTCGTGCTACTAACACACTCATTTCTACTTCTGAAAGGGGTTCTTTACCATCCCCATCTTTTCCCTGAAGTAGTCAAATTTTGACTTTCCAAGGGCCTTGGTGAGGATATCTGCCACCTGTTCTCCTGTAGGAGTGTAGCTCAACTGTACAACGCCTCGTTGGACATGGTCTCTGACAAAGTGACACTGGATATCAATATGCTTCTAGCTATCATGAAACACTGGATTCTCAGAGAGTTTGATGATACTCTGATTATCACACGTGATCCTGGTCGCCTCCATATTTCTTTTGAATAGGTTCACCAGCAGTTTTCTAAACCATATGGACCCACACGAAGTTGTGCTTGCTGCCATATATTCTGCCTCAGATGAGCTCAGAGCCACAGACTTCTATTTCCTACTGCACCTGGAGGTCATTCCTGATCCAATGTTGAAATAGTACCTAGAGGTACTTTTTCGATCCACTGAACTTCCTACCCAATCTGCATTAGTAAATCCACTCAACCTGATATCCTTCCCCTTGGTGTATAAGAGTCCATAATCAACTATTCCCTGTAAATACCTGAGAACATGTTTGGTTGTTGCCCAGTGTGCCCTCTTTGGTTCCACCATGAACTGACTGAGGGTGTTGACAGCATAGCAAATATCTAGCCTGGTATTGACTAGATACATCAGGGACCCTATGAGCTACCGGTATGGGCTGGGATCGACATCCTTGCCTTCTGATGCATCAATCTTCTTCTAGTTGCTGATCATTGGTGTAGCCATAGGTCTACAGTCTCTCATTCCAAACCTTTTCAAGATTTCTGTAGCATACCTTCCTTGCCGAAGGAAGATTTCTCCTTTCTGCTACCAAACTTCCAACCCTAGGAAGTAGTGCATTCATCCCAGATCCTTCATATCGAACTCTGTGGCTAGATTCTTCTTATAGTCCTCAATGAGTCTGGATGATCCTGTCAGAAAGAGATCATCCAAATATGATACTAAGATAAGTGGCTCGTTCTCTACGACCAAATAATAGAGATTTGGATTCACGTCATTCTTGACAAACCCCATCTTCTGCTAGTAGCCATCTATTCGACCATAGCACGCTCTCGGTGCCTGCTTCAACCCATACAAGGCTTTCTTCAGTCTACATACATGAGACTTCTTCTCATGAGTTTCAAAGCCCTCTAGTTGTTCAATGTATACCTCTTCTTCTATTACCCCATTCAGAAATGTTGTCTAGACATCCATCTGATGGATCTTCCATCCCATCTGGGCTGCAAGAGATATCACAGTCCTAATAAATGTATACCTGGCTACCGGGGCGAAGGTTTCTTGATAGTCAATCCCTTCCTTTTGAGCATACCCCTTAGCCACAAACCTGGCCTTGTATTTCTCAACACTGTCGTCTAAAGCATATTTGATCTTGTAGATCCCTCTTGAACCTACCACAGATCTATCTTGAGGCCTTGATACCACCTCCCAGACATCATTCACTATTATGGAGTTATACTCCTCTACCATCGCATCTAGCCAGACCTAATGTTGAGCTGCCTCCTTGAAACTGGCAAGCTCTCCATCCTGAGGTACTAATGCCTGATATTTGTCTGGCTGTTTTCGCTCCCTCTTACTGTTCCTTGGCTCACCGATGAAGTTCTTTGCATCACGCAGAATCAAACGAAGTTCCTTGCTAGTGCTTCCTCTGCCAGCACGTGCTTTTGTTCACTCCTCCTCATCCTGAGAATCTTCCTGACCTGAGGAAGAATTCTTCACTTCCATTGGTTTAAGAGGCATGACCAACGGATCCTCTTTTGACTACTCGTCGGAAGGCATTTCGTGAGATCTTCTGAAAGCTCTATCTGCTATGAACTTTACATCTCGTCGTACTACTACCTTCCTGCTCCCTGGAAGATAGATTCTGTATGCCTTAGCGTTCTCATTATATCCCACCAGATATCCCTTTTCTGGAGTCTGATCCAGCTTCTTCCTCTCTTCTTCAAGTATGCAGCAATATGCTAAACTCCCAAATATCCTGAAACGACTGACTTCAAGCGTCTTCCCATTGAAGACTTTCTCTAGAGTAATCTTGCCCAATGCCCAATGAGCAGTCCTATTCAGCTGTGTTGCATGCTTCCGCCCACATGAATTTTGGCATATCCTGATCATACAACATGGCCCTAGCTGCTTCTACAATAGTCCTGTTTCTCCTTTCTGCCACCCCATTCTGCTTCGGATTGTAGGGAGCTGTCCACTCTTTTTTGATGCCCTCCTTAGTGCAATAATCAGTGAAGTATTTATCGACATACTCTCCACCATTATTTGAGCGCAAGACTTTTATTTTCTTCCCAGTCAGATTCTCCACCAGAGCCTTGAACTCCTTGAATCGACAAAAAACCTCATCCTTGGTTTTCAAAAAATAAATCCAAGTTTTCCTAGAGTGGTCATCAATGAAGGTAAGGAAATACTTGGCACCACTGAGAGCTTTGACAGACATAGGTCCGCGGATGTCTGAGTGTATCAATCCTAATACACTCTTGGCCTTGTGTTTTCTCCTAGGAAATGCCGCCTTGGCATACTTTCCTAGAGCGCATCCCCTGCATACATCATCTTGTTTCGTACTCAGATCTGGAACTCCTGTTATAGTGCTCCTGAGAATTCTCAGAGCTCGATGGTGCAAGTGACCCATCCTTTTGTGCCATAGTTCGTTCAAGTCCTTGTTCCCATGACTGCCTATTGGTGATTCTAGTTGTAATCTATACAACTTACTACTTTTGATTCCGATCTGCACTTGCTCTTTCTAGCTCGGGTGTTTGACTTATACCTTTTCCTTGATGAAGTAGACGTCATAGCCCTTGCCTTGTAGTTGTGACACAAAAAGTAAGTTCATCCCCAATCTTGGTACATGCAGCACATTTGTGGCACGAAACCGCTCTCCTGATTCTGTCCAAAAAACTATGGTACCCTTTTCTACTGGAGTACACTTTGCCTTATTCCCCATGGTGATTTGAAAGTTCATCTTCTCTTCTCAATATTCTGAGAAACACTCCCTGATTCCTGTTATATGCCACAAGTCTCCATTGTCTATATACCATACTTCTGATGATGCAACACTAGTCATGCACACCACTTCTTCTTCCAGCCTGGAAGCCAACATAGAGAAATCAAAATCTCTTTCTTTTGTGCAATCTTATGAAAATCTGCGTGAGTCCCCTGAGGTGGATGCTTCTGCATTGTGGTCTCGACCCATAACTGATTTTCCCTTTCTGTCTCTCATTACTTGCTCTGTTACGATGTGAAAATTCTATCACTGTAGTAACTGATTTATTTTTCCTACTTATTTGACCATAAGTTATTCATGAAATTACTAAAATAAACATTAAAATAAATACTGCTGCAAATATCACACTGTAATACAAAAACAAACATATGCGGAAGAATCAACACATTGACACAGTTATTTTGGACTAATGTCCCCGGGAAAACCCAATGTGGGAAAATCGGTGCAGCAAGGGAGGATTTTATTATTCAACAATTTTCTAGTACAACAGGGTGCCAAACTGGCTTACCCACAGATAGACAAATTTTCTAGCACTTCTTCTGAACCCAATGCCAGCCCTACTGACCTCAGCGTGACTTGAAACCCTCTACGTGAGCCTCTTGAGACTCTGCGCAACCTCTTTGGCCTTCTGTGTCACTCCTGCAGCCTCTGCGTGGATGATACAAGCCTTGTTGACTACACGCAGTCTTTGTTGCCTCTGTGTGGCTTACTTTGGCCCTGCATCTGCCTTTTTTGCCTCTGTGCTGATCTCCCGTCTCTCCGTTCCATACTTGCTGCCTCCTGACTGCTCTCCAGACCACTGGTTCAATTTCTTATCTAACCTCGCTCCACAAATTGAACTAACTGGTCTCTCTCAGTGTGTTCTCCAAGTGACCCTCAAGCCTCTTCTTATACTTTTCTTGTTGGCAAATCAACTGTCAAGGTTAAGTCCCTAATCAATGGCTAAGATTAGATCTAGCTTGATCCATGACTTTTGAACCATTCTAACATAGTTTTATATTAATACACATTAATATTTTATTTTCCCTAAGTTTAGACTTAGGGACTCCATTAAAAATATTAATTATTTTAATATCTCCCAAACTGTTTAGAATCTTCCCAAACCCTTTCTGGGTATTGGAGATCATCTCATGTGCTTTACCCCCTCCACCAATTTTCGTGGCTAGAGCGCATCCAATGCTACCCCAAATCAACACCTGGCACCCTAGTTGTATTCACAAATCTGCTTAATAATACAAACCCTCTATATGCTGCACCGATTTTCTCGAATTGGGTTTTTCCGAGGACGATTTTTCAAAAATAACGGTGTCGCTTGTGTTATTGTTTCTGTTTATTTCAATGCATGATATGTATATTTGTGAAGGCCGCAATAGTGTTTACTTCGATGTATATGTAGTTAAATAACTTGTTAATGTAAAGAACAAGTAGGAGATTGTAAACTAGTAAATTGCAGTAGGGGTTTCTGATGTTAGATTCAATATTTTTCGCATGGTATCGGAGCGATTGTAGATCATAGACAACTGACGACACCAGCCAAGAAATCCGGAGAATTTGCAACAGAAAAGCAGATGTCCCGAGTGACAGTGCTATTCTAGAGCCAGAGACGCAGAAGGAGTGATGCAGTGATGCAATACAAAGAAGCTGACGTAGAGGGTCACGCCGTGCTTGTGTCAACACACTGAGCCAGATTAAGGTGACGCAGTGGCTGGGAGTAGCCCATGCAGTAGCTGCATCAGTTGTCCAGGCTAGCATAGAGGCAAAAGGGAGCAGACCAGGCTTATGCAATGCCAAGCCATCTTTCTGAGCCAGGAAGGATTGACGCAGTGGCTAGGAGGAGTTGATCCAACTCTCACTATGATTGTGTAGAGCCAGAAGGGCTCAAATTCTTCAGTTGCCAGGGCTAAGAGAGCTGCGCAGATTTCAATTTGAGGAGCTGGTGGGATGCTGTTTCTATCAGTGCAGAACAGTGTCTAAGGAGATTGAACCAAGATAGAGGGAAGCACTACCTTGACAATTTTCTAGGCAAGAAATCTAGATCTAGGTTGCAGCGACAAAGGAGGATTGGAGAGGATTGATTTTACAGTTGGCTAGAGGATTTTCGAGAAGGAAATCAGGACTCAGAGGGAGTCTAGAGAAGAGGAGCAGAGATGGCAGTGAATGGATCATGTAATACCACATATTGATGAGAAGAACACAATAAGGGAGATGTGGTAGACCCTGACCACGTTATACCAGGGCTCTTCTGTGCAGCGAAAAATGTTGGAAAATCAGTTGAGGTCATATCAGATGCAGAAAGGAGAGGAGATAGATCCCTTTCTTCTCAGGTTGCAAGGGATTCCAGAGTTCATGGTCAGGACTGCGTTGAGTGCAGTTTCCGAGGAGTGGGAGACATTTTCCATAGCATTTTGGGTAGAGCGACTCTCCCTAGTTGGGAGGAGATGTGGGAAGCTCTTCGACAGGAAGAGCTTAGGAGATTGACCAAGGTAGGGAGTAGCAGTAAGGGAGTTCGAATCAAGAAAGAGGAGGAGGATGCAACTCTCGCATTAGCGGGACAACAGGGGGTTTAGAAGAGGAAGAAGAAAGACATCTCCAAGGTCAAGTGCTTCAATTGTGGGGTGCTGGGACATTATGCATCTTAGTGCCCCAGGAAGAAAGACAAGGGAGAAGCTTCTGACTCAAAGGCTACTCCAGCAAAGGCGGAGAAGGATGTCGAGACTAATGATGATTGTGCCATGAGTGCTCATGCGCATCTAGAGAAGAGGTGGGGTGATTTGGAGTTGTAGTCGAGAGGACTACATACATGGGGTAGGATCCTTGAGGTCCCCGAAGTCTTGGATCACATACGACTACGGGAGCCCTTAAAGACAATAGCATGATGACAGGCGTCGGGTGGAGCAAGGTGTGATGGAGTGATAAGGCAGTGCTAGAGTGCAAAAGTCTGTAGCAGCGCAATAGAGGTTGTAGCAGTGAGGGGCAGTTTAGAATTCAATTTTATGGGGCGAGGTTTGCTGAGGAAATCGAGTTAGTGATCAGAGTTGCAGTGAGGGGCAGTTTAGCAAGGGATTTTCATCCAAGGCTGAAAAATACATAGCAAAGATGCAACATAGTGCTGGGAGAGACAACGCGAGCCCTAGAAGGACTGACACAGAGGTTGAAGAGCTGACACAAAGGACGCAAAAGGCTAATGCAGGTGACGCATAAGCCATAGATGCTGATGTTGGGCCTCAGAGGCAGTGCTAGGGAGATTTTGTGGGGCAGACTGAGAGCAGAACAACAGATTTTGAGCCGGGGAGGGTGACGCAGAACCTGAAGGAGTGATAGTTCCAGAGTAGTGCTTGGAGCAGCTTTTGCTGTCCAGCATAGGGAACAACCAAAGTCACTGTGGGGTTTGATCATCTGGTTGCTAATTTGCCGGAATATCTGTCTCGGGATAAAGGTATTACTGCTGAGGATATTTTTTGTTTGGTGAATGGTTTCTGGCACCCTAGTTGTATTCATGAATTCGCTTAATAATAAAACCCTTTATATGTTGCACCGATTTTCTAGAATTGGGTTTTTCTAGGGACGATTGTCCAAAAATAACTGTGTCCCTTGTGTTATTTTTTCTGTTTATTTTAGTGCATGATTTTTATATTTGTGAAGGCTGCAATAGTGTTTACTTCGATGTTTATGTAGTTAAATAACTTGTTAATGTAAAGAACAAGTAGGAGATTGTAAACCAGTAAATTGGAGTAGGGATTTCTAATGTGTTACATTCAGGGATTTTCACATGTCGACCCCACCTTGTATAGACAACTTATTGGGTCTCTCATGTATCTAGTCAATACTAGGCCGGATATTTGCTTCGCAGTCAATACCATTAGTTAGTTCATGGTAGAGTCGAAGAGGGTGCATTAGGCAGCAGCGAGGCACATTCTAAGGTATGTGCGTGGCACAATCGAGTATGGGTTGAGATATACCCAAGGAGATGATGTCAGATTACGTGGATTCACAGATATAGATTGGGCAGGCAATTTAGTGGATAGGAAAAGGACCTCTGGGTATTGCTTCATTGTTGGATCAAGGATGGTTTCTTGGTGTAGCAGGAAGCAGAAGTCAATAGCACTAAGCTCTGTAGAAGTAGAGTATATGGAAGCAAGCACAACTACATGTGAAGCTATATGACTTCGGAAGTTGCTAGTGAGCTTGTTCGGGCAGAAGATGGAGGTGACCAGTGTTTACTGTGATAATCAGAGTTGCATAAAGGTCTCTGAGAATCTAGTGTTTCATGGCAGGTTGAAACACATAGATATTCGATGTCATTTCATTAGAGATTGTGTACGACGTGGAGCAGTCCAGCTATGGTATGTTCCCACAAAAGTACAAGTTGTAGATATACTCACGAAAGCTCTAGGAAGAGCTAAGTTTGTCTATTTCAGAGAACAAATGGGTATGGTGGATAACTTGTTTTAGTAGCAGAGGTAGATTACCTTGGATGATTCTCTGCTGCAACAACAACAGATGAGAGGGAGTTGCAGCGTTGGCAGTAGTGTGACAGTGCCACCAACAACACAAATGCAGCGTATATTGGAGTTATGCAATGGTTGGTGGGAAGTATGACCAGACATCAACAACGTCACAAGAGATGATGCAAAGACATAGTGTTGTGGTAGGGAGTGCAACATTATAACACATTCCTTGCTAAGAGGGAGTGTTAGTTTTTGTAGCCTTGGATGTGTTCTAGCCACGAAATCCGTTGGAGTGGCTAGAATACACGAGATCTACAAAACCCAAAAATCGTTTATCGAAATTCCACCTAGAAGTGTCTTAAATAGATTATTAATGGTTGTAAAATATTTCCTATGTCTAAACTTAGAGAATATGGTTAATTAATCTGCATTAATTGAGATAAGGTGAGAATCATCTAGAAACTCACACGGATTGATCTAGAGATGATCCTAGCCATTGATTAAGTTTTAATCTTGGTCGTTGGTGCTCTAATAGTGGATTATAAGAGGAGATCAATGTGGTGGTGGAGTATACACCAGTGTCGATAGTCAGTAGCCCAGGCAGTTCGATTTTCTCAGTGGAAGTGATTTAGTAGAGAAGATAGAGCTAGAGGGTGAGTAGCAGTTGGAAGAGGAGGGTAGCAACATTCCAGGAGGAAGTTTTCCAGTTCCAGGAAGAGGAAGAGGAAGGAACGCCAAAATCCCCATAGGGTTTGCATAAGCTCTAAACAGAGGGTGATGTAGGAGGCTTAGCATAGAGGCTAGGGAGGTAATTTCAGAGGCATAAATTAGCTGTGGAGTGAGAGAAAATTCTCACAATAATTTTGCCAGTATTTTCTTCAAATTAGATTGCCAGTTGGACATCTAAATTATTGTACTCAAAATTGTTGCTGAAGAATAATAATAAAACCCTCATCTGTTGCATTGGCTTTCCTGCATTGAGTTTTTTCTGTGAAATTCGAGAATCCCACCCAAATCAACCACTGCATCAACTAATTAAACTTCTCTTATCTGTCAATTACTAAAACAAATTATTCACTGTTTCCTACAAAAAATATCGAAGTTAATACAATTGCAGCGTTCACTTAATTGATTAATTTGCCCAAAACAAGAATAGAACAATAGAGAAAGATACACAAGTGACACAATATTTTTTGGAAAAATGTCCCCGGAAAACCCATTGTGGGAAAACCGGTGCAGCAACTCTGAGAGTTTTATATATTAAGCAGTAGTTTCTTAATACAACTCTGGATGCCCTTTTGGCAATCTAGTTAGAGAGAAAATACACTGGCAGAAAAACTTAGTGAGATTACCTTACTCTACAAGACAATTCTCGGCTGTTTCGACAGCCGAACCAATTGTCCCCGACTATGTTTGCATTGGCCCTAAGTCAGCCTCAACAGGCTCTGCGTTTGCTCAACTGGGTAACGTCTTGCCTTTTGGTCAGTTTCCAGCCTGCTGGCTTAGAAATGCCAGCTCCTCTGCA
This sequence comes from Pinus taeda, assembly GCA_000404065.3. NCBI lineage: Eukaryota > Viridiplantae > Streptophyta > Pinopsida > Pinales > Pinaceae > Pinus > Pinus taeda. Next base: position 5,582 of record APFE030778446.1, on the reverse strand, counting down.
AAACTCAGACTTCTGCTGTGGATGATGTTTAAATTTCTAAGTCTAACTCATGAGAAATTCTTCCTGCACTATCTGGTTTATTTCACCTAGTTGTTTTATTTCTTAACAAGTTCTTTAACCATATAAATACTGAAAATAAACACAAATGCAATCTCAACCATCTATAGATCATCAAATGAAAGAAATAAATAAACACACAAGGGACACTATTATTTTTGGACAATTGTCCCCGGAAAAACCCAACTTGGGGAAACTGGTGCACTAGTTTTGAGGGTTTTATTATTAAGCAGCATTTCTTGAGTACAACTAGGTGCCAAAGGACAGAGAAATCAATCTGGCAGTAATACCTCTCTTTGGAAGCAGATATTTGGCAAGTTTGCTCCATGAAAATCTCTCCAACGCCTCTCTAAGGCTCTGCGTCAGCTCTCCTGGCCTCTGTGCCGGGCTAGAATCCTCTGCGTTAGCCCTCTGATGCTCTGCGCTAGCTCTCTAGCCTTTTGCGCACCCACACAGGCCCTCTGGCCCTCTGCATGGCTCCTGTTGGCTATGCGTAGCCTTCTCTGCCTCTGTGCTGGTCCTTTGGCACTATCTCTGCCCCTCGCTGCAAATCCATGCACTCACTAACCCTCGCTGCAACTCTGATCACTGGTTCAATTTCTCTTAGCAAACCCTGCTCCAAAAAATCTAACTGACTGATCAATCTTGGTGTATCTACAATTGACCCTCAAGCCTCCTCTTATACTTTTTTTGTTGAGTTTTCAACAATCGAGATTAAATCTCTATTCAACGGCTAAGATTAGATTTGGCTTGATCCATGTCATTTAGAACATTCTCACCCAGTTTTATATTAATACCCATTAATATTTTAATTTTCCGAAGTTTAGACTTAGGAACTCCATTAAAAATATTAATTATTTTAATATCTTCCTATCCGGGTGAAATTTCCCCAAACCATTTCTAGGTCTTGGAGATCTCATGTGCATTAGCCTCTCCACTAGTTTTCATGGCTAGAGCACATCCAATGCTACCCCAAATCAACATTTGACTGCACTGTCTCTACTTGAGCCCTTCTGGCTCAGCGTCAAGCTCTACGTGGGCCCATCTGGCCCAGCAACAACCCTTCTGGTGTTTATCTGCCTCTTTGTTGCTTATCCTGGGTTCTGGAGAAGATACTCCAACCCAACTATCCCTGCCCCTCACTGTAATAGCCCACTATCGAAAATATCCCTGCCCCTCACTGTAATAGCCCACTATCGAAAATATCCCTGCAGCTGCTCTGCTTCATAAAATCAATTCTCTGAACTCTCTATGTGTTTTTCCAAGTGACCCTCAAGCCTCCTTAAATAATCTCTTCGTTGACAGTCAATGGCCAAGATTAGAAGCTAATCAATGGCTAAGATCATTTATGCTTGATCCTCGTCTTCTTTTAGAAGTTACACTCATAGTTTATATTAATACCCTTTAATTGTTTTATTTTCCGAAGTTTAGACTTAGGGTCCCATTAAAAATAATTAAATATTTTAATAAAACTGTTTCTGGGTGGAATTTCCCAAAATGCTTTTTGGGTTCTTTGGAATACACGTGCCTAAGCCTCTCTGCAAAAATTGAGACTTAGAGCACATCCGATGCCACCAGAAATCAACACTTCCTCCTAGTGAGGAATGTGTTGTAGCAATGCTTCCCACTGAAGCATCACTCTGACTTCATAACATCATCCTCTGTGTTGTTGATGTCTGACCATTTCTCCATCACCACTATGCAAGTGCTACATATGTATTGCTGCTGACCCTGCCAATGTCAACTATGCATCTGTACTGCAACTCCCTCTGAAATTCTACGTCCGTACTGCTGCTGGCACTGCCACTTCCAATTGCCACTGCACTGCAATCTATTGCTACTACTCCATCAACAACATAAAAACATCCTAAATTATTGAACTAACAGTGTTCAGTATGATACCATGTGCATGCTGGAATCTGACTGTTGCTAGTCTCTATGTTGACCCTCTGAATCTTTTGCGCTGCTATTGACTACTGCTCTATGCCATCTACACTGTTGCCAACTCTGCTTTGCGCTGCTCAGTTTCGGATGCTCCTAGCCACTGCAACTATCTCCCGGACACTCCTCGCCACCATCCGACACTAGTCCATCCTTCTATTTGTGATCTGGGCTCTTGTAGCAAGGAATTGATCCAAGAGGTGGGCTCCTCTAGGATCCTGCCCATTTGTAGATCTTTCGAACTACAACTCCAAATCAGCCCACCTCCCTCCTGGAGGCATCTCCGCTGTCATGGCGAACTCCTCTTCTTTGATCTTCGTGGGGGCAACCTTTGGATCGTGCTTCTCATTTTTGTCCTTCTTGAGAGGACACTGTGTAGCGTAGTGACCCATCTCACCACACCTGAAGCACTTTATCTTTGAGATGTCCTTCTTCTGCCTCCACTGATCCTGTTGCCCCTTCGATGCGAGGGCTGCATTATCCTCCTCCTCCTTGGGCTTCGACCCACTGCTGCTACTTCTGTCAAGCTTGCACTTGACCAAGTCTCTCCTCAGCTCCTATTGTTTGAGAGTTGCCCACATCTCATCCCAATTTGGCAAAGTCGCCCTGCTCAGGATACACTGGACCAAGACTTGCCACTCATCTGAGACAAAATTGAGGGCCAATCTAATCAACTTCGAGCCTTGAGGTGTAGAACCCACAATTGATAACTCATCACGGGTCTCCTGAAGCTTCGTGAGGAATGGATCCACACGCTCTCCCTTTTGTATCTGAGCAGATCTCAGCTTCTGCTCCAAGTTCATCTTCCGCTGCTTGGAAGATCGCTGATACAATGTAGACAACGCATCCCACATCTCCTTAGTAGTCCCTTTGCTAGCGATGTGACAGACCGCATGATCCTTCACTCTGTCGAGGATCATTCTTTTTGCCTTTGCCATCTCAGCTTGGTACTTCTTCAATGGATCTGCATCTACAGGGATAGCCACCACGCTGTCGACATCTGTCTTGAGGGCATGCTCATCTAGAAGGAATGACATCCTTGCCTTCCAGATGACATAGTTGGAAGCTCCGTCCAATCTATCTTGATCCCTCAATCCACTGATTGCCATCTCTGCTACTGAAAAATGTCGAAAATCTCCTCTCTAGTTCTTATTGCTGCTGCTCAGCCAATAAGAAAACGAACTTCTTGGCAGGAAGTCTTACTGAGGAAAAGTTCCCTCACTGTGCTTCTCTTCTCTTCTAATGTCTCTCTGCCCAACAAAACGACCTGCAAGAAAGCTGCATCCCACCAGCTCCTCCTCACATTGAGGTTTCAATGCTGCTCCCTTTGCCATGACAAGTTTTCGATCTAGTAGCCCTTCTCTCTATTGACTCAATCAGAGAGAGACTGCCTCGAAAATCTGCCCTCCTGGCTTGGACTGCGCAAACCCTTTGGGGTTTCGAATTGCTGCCTGCTGCAGCTTTTTCGATTTCCCTCTTCTGCTCAACGTTGGGTTCTTTGGCACTGTTCTTCTTGCTTCACCTGCAGTATTCTGATGCCATGTGAAAATTCGAGAATCCCACCCGAATCAACTACTGCAACAACTGATTAAACTTCGCCTATCTGTTAATTACTGAAACAAATTATTTACTCTTTCCTACAGCAAATATCAAAGCTAATACAACTGCAACCTTCACTTAATTAGTTAATTTTCCCAAAACAAGAACAGAACAATAGAGAAAGATACACAAGTGATACAGTATTTTTTGGACAAATATCCCCAGAAAAACCCAATGTGGGAAAGCCAATGCAACATCTCTGAGGGTTCTTATTAAGCAGTGGTTTCTTAATACAACTTTGGATGCCCTTCTGGTGATCCTATTACATAGAAAATAAACTGGCAGAAAAACTTAGTGATATTACCTCACTCTACCCGGCAATTCCCGGCTGGCAATCCAGTTACATGGAAAATAAACTGGCAGAAAAACTTAGTGATATTACCTCACTCTACCTAGCAATTCTCGGCTGTTCCGGCAGCTGAACCAATTGTCCCCGACTATCTTTGCAGAAAAACTTAGTGATATTACCTCACTCTACCTAGCAATTCTCGGCTGTTCCGGCAGCTGAACCAATTGTCCCCGACTATCTTTGCGCTAGCCTTGCGTAGGCCATGCGTCAGTCTCAGTAGGCTCTGCGTCAACTCAACTGGGAAACGTCTTGCCTTCTGGATCAGTTTCCAGCGCTCCACTCAGAAATGTCAGCTCCTTTGCAAACTCGGACTTCTGCTGTGGATGACTACGCTGTCTCTGTGTGAGCCCTTCTGGCTCAGCGTCAAGCTCTGCTTGGGCCCTTGTGGCACAACGTCAACCCTTCTGGTGTCTCTCTGCCTCTCTTTGCTGCTTATCCTGGGTTCTGGAGAAGATACTCCAACCCAACTATCCCTACCCCTCACTGCAATAGCCCACTATCGAAAATCTCTCGGTAGCTGCTATGCTTCAGAAAGTTGATCCTCTGAACTCTCTGTGTGTTTTTCCAAGTGACCCTCAAGCCTCGTTAAATAATCTCCTTGTTGACATTCAACGGCCCAGATTAGAAGCTAATCAATGACTAAGATCGTTTATGCTTGATCCTCGTCTTCTTTTAGAAGTTACACCCACAGTTTATATTAATATCCTTTAATTATTTTATTTTCCTAAGTTTAGACTTACGGTTCCATTAAAAATAATTAATTATTTTAATAAAACTGTTTTTGGGTGGAATTTCCCAAAACACTTTCTAGGTTCTTTGGAATACATGTGCCTAAGCCTCCTTGCAAAATTTGAGACTTACAACACATCCGATGCTACTAGAAATCAACATTTTCCGGGGAAAATTGTCCAAAATTAACTGTGTTAAAATTCTTGGGTGTTTTCTAGAATTTCTCAATTTTCAGTTTTTTATTTTCCGCAATATTTTTATGGTGAAAATTGTAGTTGTGATTTTATTCGTTGTTTGAACTTTGTTGCAACAAATAAACTGCATAATCATATTTACAGATAGAAGAATAATTTCCAGTTACTGCAATAAATAAAATTTCACATGGAATGATGGCCTTGACATCTCTAATAACTTCCCATTTCCCCACCTGTCACACTGCTGCTACCAGCTCCTTTTAACTTAGATAGTTTGATATCGAATTATTTATCAATGTGATTGTAATGTAATTCTACTATTGGCCTCTTAATCTGTATGTGCATGCTTCTTCATCTTCTTTTTTTCATAGGAGAAATGCATGCTTTATAAAGAATGTTATACTCAATTTCTTTTCAGTATGATTGTAATGTAGTTCTACTATTGGCCTCCTAATTTGTCTAGGTATTGCATGCTTTTTTATCATTCGAAAATAATTCATATATTACTTCAAGGACAAGTACAACATAGTTCAGATATTTACATCATTCAGAGAACAAGGGAATCAGGAAAGTCCTGGTCCTCAAAATCTAGAAAGGCATGGGGAGGGTGTTGGGTCCCTATAATACTAGTGATTACCCCATTACTATTGTAGTTGTACCCCTTATTAATATTGTTGTGCCCTTATTGTCACCATATTGTTATTATTGTGCCC